>WKLE02002248.1:648-14576 GCA_014885115.2 Asterionellopsis glacialis
GGTACACCAATATTATAAAAGATGTACAGGAAGGTAGTGCTCTAGTAAAGTACAGTGTACGGTACGTATTATTGTATTTTGTGTCGGGTCTAGGAGTGGGGAAAGATGATACTTCAAAATAATTCGTCCAGTTACTGTACTGTGTACACTGTACATATCTTTCCAAGCCAAAAAATCGATCCGTTAGGAATCTAATCTATACTATTCACTTTTATAGAAAAGACATTTTGGGATATCGCAAATAAGGTCTCGACTCGAAAATTGATCCGTTGACAAGGATCGATATACCCACGTCATTGGACGAATTCTTTCATTAGTGTATTCATGTATAAAGATGCATATAAAAGAAATTTCGAAACCACGAAATATTTCATTGGTGTCATTTTGCATAGTCTTCTATTCAAGAGAGTGTCTGGACTGTACGGGGTACTGTAGAATGGACTGTACTATTGACAGATGCCAATATTTTCTTGTTGCGTTGAGAGTTCTGCAGTGTACTTCTGTCACCACATGTAGGAGTTTTTCACGTAGTTTGAGTTTTCCGTGATATAAGTGTTGTTACCATTGGTGCGCCGCCCAACCCATTCCTCACACAACACGACAAGAGGAAAACAAACAAAGAAATCAAGTCGACATTACATTGACGACAAACAAGGAGATCTCTTGCTTGATAAAGTGTTTAAAAAAAACCAAAACAACACTTGTAAATCTCTAACAAAAACATCATCATTATCATGTCGGAACAAGAAGCACAATCATCATCATCATCACCACCAAAAGACTTGACACTTGCACAAGCGGAAGCCGCGGCAGCCAAAGCTATTGCAGCTATGCGAATTGGATTAACTAAATCATCACCACCAAAGGATGGTAATGCTAGTACTATTCATACTAGTACTAGTAGCAGTGGTACAATTAGTCACAATCCAAGTATGAGTAGTAGTTACAGTAGTAGTCGAGTTGCTGTATTGGAATGTGATTATGATGTCAATCCAACGTACTTGTATCAAGCCGTAGAAGCACGTCAATGGAATGTGGCCATGAAATATTTAACGCAAAATGACGATGATGACGATGACGATGATGATGCGAATGACGAAAATAATAATAATGAAAGTAACAAAAAGTCAACAACATCATCACCACAACAAGAAGCAGCAACATGGGTCACACGTAAGGAACCCAATGGTAAATTACGATGGAGATTATTACCCATCCATGCTGCAGTTATTTTCAAGGCGCCCATTGGTTTCTTAGAAGTCTTGTTATCCGAATATCCACAAGCGGCGCAATGTAAGGATGATCAAGGAATGTTACCATTGCATTTGGCATTCCGTAATGCTGCTGAATGGGATATATTGGAAGAATTATTAACAGCCTATCCACAGGGTATTCATGTCAAGGATAGAAAGGGACGTATCCCTATCCAATGTGCAGCATCCCAAACGAAAAAACAAATTAGTGTTATTGAATTATATACACAAATTGTAGCAACATCAGAACGGAGTAAGGCTGTTCAAGAATCAAATGCCTTGTTGGATGCTAAAATGGATGCCTTGCAGGTATCACATGTACAAGCATTACAACAAACCAAGGAAGATTATCAAGGACAGATAGAACGTATCAAGGCAGAATATGAAGAAAAAATTGAAATTTTAGAACAAACTAAAATTACCAAGGAAACCATTGTACAAGAATACAAATCAACCTTGACACAACGAGAGGAAGAAATACAACAAAAAACACAAACAGAGCAAGCCTTGGCACAAAAGTTGGAACAGGCAACACATACGTTATCAACCTTATTGGAGGCACAATCGGAATATCAAAAACAATCTAGAGAGACCATGTTGGTTAGGTATAATACAGAATTATTGGATATGGTAGAAAAATTATTGACTCAACAAAAGGAATTAAAGACTAATTTGGATCAACAATCCTATGATATACAACAAAAGGAAGATGAATTTAAACAAGTATTGGACCATTATCAGAATCAACGGAAGGTTGTCAATGAATCCTTGAATAAGGATCGTATCATGTGGCGTGGAACATTGCAAGATTCCAATAGACAAATGACAGATAAATTAACTCTCCTTCAAGAGAAATTATCTACATTAACAGAAGAAATCAAAGGTGAATATGAACAATTCGAACAAGATTATTCGATGATTACAGCACCATCAGATATATCATCTGTTATTCTTGGAACCACTACTCCTGTTGGAACACCTACCAGAAAAAAGTCAACTACTCCCACGACAACCATGAAGGATGAAAAGAAGGAAGAACAACAAGATGATGATGGTGATATTGTCATGGCAATGAAAGATGAAAAGAAAGAAGAAAACGATGAAGGTGTTATCAATGTTGATGTGGATGTGAATAGTGCTTCTGAAAATGTTGAACTTGTACAAGCAGAAGCTTAATTGAAAGGGATGATAGTGTCTTCTTGCCGTAATACAATGGCATGCACTTGACAAGAAAATGAACTTGAATGTTGTGAAAAGGATGTCATGGAAAAGCATGGCATGGGAATATTAGAGGACAAAAAAAAAAGATCAGAAGAAAAAAGAATGAATTGTGTTTGTGAATATATGTGTTTTGGATGTTTAGTGATGGAACGTATTTTTTTTCTTTCCGTTGAAGTCAGTAAGTGTGGGATATAGTATAGTTGATATAAATTCTCAAAAGATCACGGAAAAATATAAGACCCTATATAGATACCGTATCGCAACAAATGATGATAAAAAAGGAAAGTTTCAAAAAAAAGTAGGAGACACATCATGAGATACCTGTAACTTTTTCATTCATTAATCAAAATAGTAATCATGTTTCATTAAACAATAAAAGTGTGTCCGCTTGTTGTCATTCGGATCGAGAAGCCAAATCTTGTGATAGATATCTTTGCAAAGATCCCCCTCGCGACTCTTTCCATCCCAGACTTTTCCAAAAAAGAAATATAATTATCGGCCAGTACTAATTAGAGAGAATACCTGGTAGGTCCTACCTGGAACCAGTAGTATGATACCGTACAAGGTATGGTACCTGGTACAGGTCCTGAAAATTGTCCTTCCGATAGGAGTAATAAGTAAAAAAAAAGTCGTAGCATGGGATCATTCATATACCCCGCCCGTAAAACTGTTCGGATGCAGATGACTTGTCATGGAAAGAAGGGTTCGGTTCTCGAACCTCTCGGACATTATCTTCGACATTATCATGTTGACTCTATAAAGATGTCCATCTGATACTGCTGGACAGTTAGTCCCAATACATCATGTTCAATTTTTTCTCGAACTTTAACTTGCTGGAATATTCGTTTTAGGTAACCCATCGGAAAGGAAGCTACAGTACTTGAATGTCAGTATGCATGTTTTCGTTATGAAATCCTAGTCTACTACTCGTGGGTACCGTTTCGGACATTCCATATAAATGTTGATGTGTACATAGAGTTCAGTACTACAAGTATGTTCATAATGTAGACTTTCATGTAGATAAATCTGTTTGTATCCCTCTACTCTACGGCTTCTTTTTCTATTTTTTGTCGCACTCACAACCAAAATCATCTGGAAGTGCACAAATCTTTTTGGGATTATATCTTTCAAAGGTTTTTTTTTGGGTTGAGGGATTGTTACTGCCCAAAAACAAAGTTCCACAAAAAGAGCACCAAGGTAAGTTATACGCTCTAACCATCGCATCCACAATCGACAATTTGTTTTTTGAATCCTACCCGTTGTTCCTGGACAAAAGTTTGGAACAAGTAGTTCAACTAAACATTATCATTACTGGTTTTCCTTGTTTTTTTGGATTTAACAGGGTTACTGTACTTACACAGAACACTTCGTAGATTCCCACTCTATTTAGCTGCATTTTCTTTACCATGCCACAAGGTTTAAAATCAGAAAACAAAAATCACAAGAAAAATCCTCCTTCGTCTCAAGGTGTAACCTCTATCGTTGGTACAGCTAATAATAGTAGTACTAACACCGTCAGTGACAACATTGGTGATACTTGGAACACCAAAAAGAAGAACGAAAAGTTTATGCATCCCACCAAATCTTCGAGGAAGAATGAAATGAAAGATAAAGGAGTAGAAGAAAATATCGGACAACATCTTGTTTCCGTTACCAAGAAAACACGGGATTCTGATTTTGTTACTAAAATGAAAGCAAAAGCTAGTAGAAACGCAGCAAGAAAAGCAGCAGCTGTTGAAACAAATAAGAAAATCTCAAGTGATTCTATTGGTATTCACCCGAAAGATGAACCTGAACTCATCCCCGAGACTACTATCAGTCCTCCTATAGAAATGACGACTTCCGTGGACAGGAGATCTTCCTTGATCCATACAGAAAGCAAGTCACCGAAAAAATTGACTAGAACCGGGAGCGAAAAGAATTCTTCCGATAAACCATATGCGATCCAAAAACTTTTCTCGAGAAGGTCTTTCAAGGGTCACAAGGAGGAGGAGGATGGACCTGAAATGATTCCTGAGACTGTTACCGCTTCTCCGAAAAAGAATTATCTAAAACCTACTGACGAAGCCATGGCAAAAGCTAAAGCAGCAGCAAGGTCCTACAATGATAAATACACAAAAAAAGTGAAAGCTGGTAACAAGACAGATAGGCATTATCTAGGAACGCAAACAGCCAAAATTGATCATACCGACTTTGTAAGTGCAAGTCTCAGATCCTCTACAAATGAATCATCTAATAAACATGGTCCCAAGCAATACAAATACCGTGAGAACCCTGGGGAAGATCTGAAGCCTCCCGCGGTATCATTTCCTATGAGGCATACAACCAAAAATATAGCTTTGAATAAAGAGCAACTTAGTTTTGAGGAGGAAAAGGTTGAAATAGAACACGAAAGAATATCGGCACCTAGATCTACACCGCCCCCTTTACCAACCAGGAATATTTATGATGAAAAAAAGCACATTGCGGAAAGAAGTAGAGGATTGCATGAAACGCATTTAAATAGGAGAAATGCGGACTTTAGGGAGGAAGCACAAATTAATGAAGATGATACCATACGAAATGAAGATGAATGCTCGGATCGTTGTTTAAACGTAGACGAAGATAGTGACATTGATATGCATCCTGGTGCTGTGGCTGTGGGGAGAATTAAAGATGCCCCCACAACAGCTTGGCAGTCTACATTCAATATTCTGGCTAATACCATAGGAAATCAAGATCATACTAGAAAAATTCCTGAAGACAATAATATACGGGATACATCAGAACATCTCATAAAGGCTGTAGTGGTGGATGATACAGCCATACCTCAAGCTGAGGCTGTTTCAGAAGAAACACTGAACCGTAAAAGGCGCAGATGTACCTTGTTTTGCTGTTTTGCGCTGGTAGCAATTATCACATCCATTGTTTTGGCAAATGTGCTTACGAGGTCTGGTTCTATTAAATCTACTCATACCACTTATCCGTCACCATCACCATCATCCCATCCATCAAGTGCACCATCCATGGCACCATCCATGGCACCATCATCAAATCCTACTTCTAATATCAGACAACTTTTGGACAATTTATCACCTACCCCAGTTGAAGCATTTGACGATCCGGACACACCACAAGCCAAAGCTTTGATTTGGATTGAAACTGACTACGCAAATACAAACATTGATCCCTATGACGACGAACGAAAGGTGAGACGGTTCGTATTGGCAACCCTGTATTATAGCACAGGTGGAGATCAATGGATCAATGCGAATGGATGGTTAAATGAGGATGACGAATGCGAATGGTCATTTGTGTGTCAAGGTGAAAGAAGTTTTAAGAATGCTTTATCAATCAAGTCCAATCGTTTGGCAGGCCCCCTTCCATCAGAAATGCATCTTTTGACGGCGTTGACTACATTAGATCTTTCTGACAATGTTATTAACGGTCCCCTTCCATCTGCAGTTGGTTTAATGAGTGACTTCAGAAATTCTGCATCTCAATAGCAACAGTTTAACAGGAAGACTGCCTACAGAACTTGGTCTTCTTAGTGCTAGTCTCAGAGAAATATCCTTATGGTCAAACAACATTGCAGGTACTGTTTCTTCGTACATTGGATTGTTGACAAATCTTGAATCGTTCGAATTCAATGATAACGTCTTAAGCGGCACCATCCCTAGTTTTATCGGTGTACCTTCACAACTTGCATACTTAGATTTGGGAGGGAATACTCTGAGTGGATCGATTCCGTCCGAGATATTATCACTGGATCACTTGGAAGCGCTGCACTTAAAGGACAATCTTTTCACAGGCGGTCTCCCATTCTCCAAATCAGGCAATGCAGCTTATTTGTCGGATATCAAAGAAGTTGATTTGGGATCAAATTTTATTACAGGTTCAATATCTTCCAATATTGGAATGATGGACAGCGTGCAAGATTTAGCTTTAAATAATAACCGACTTACTGGGACAATTCCAACTGAGATGGGCCGGTTGTCCCATATACGTGAGTGTTACAAAATTTAAGTTCTTCTTGCAGAATCGACAACTCTTATTTTTCATTTGGCAAAGAAAATATCATGACTAAAGTTTCTTTTGTTTTTATAACTTTCAACTTGGCAAACAGTGACGTTAGATCTTTCGTATAATGATCTAAATGGCACCATCCCCTCAGAAATTTTGTCATTAAATCGAATCGGTAGGTTGCAGGGATTATTTTGGATATTTGGTATATTTTGTTCAATATAATAGACAGGAATTCATTGCTAACTTGATCAGATTTCTCTTTTTCTTCGGTATGGAAGAAACTCTCGACTTGGCAGAAAACAGTATTACTGGATCCATTCCAGAGGATCTTACAACGTTTTCTAACTTGCGTGAGTGTTAGGTTGATTTGGTCCTGTCTGCATGGATTTTTAGTCTCGTCTCAAGTTGATTATCTTGTTGTTAACTTTCAATTCTTTCGATAGGTACATTGAATCTGTGCATGAATCACATTCGTGGTTCAATCCCAAGCAGCGCACGTTCAATGATAAACATAGGTAAGTTTCAAAGCCCTCCCCCTCATTCTTTTGTTCAAGGCAAAATCTAACTTACAAGTAATGACTTTCAATACTGCATGACATTAGTCACGCTGAATCTAGTTCGTAACCATCTTACTGGGACAATCCCTGAATATATGAATTTCTATTCCAACTTGGGTGAGCTTACATCTATTGTATTGAAACATGTCACGAAGATCTCCCTATTTTGACCTTTCTCAAAGTTTTTCTTACTATAATTATAATCTTTTTTCACTTAGGTGAGTTGCTTTGTTTTTGAAAGAGAAAGTGTGCAAACGCCTCCTTATCAAACTTTCAACCAATGTTAACGCTTTTTTTTCCTTTTTATATTATCTTTAATGTCCCAGTAACATTGGATCTTTATCGCAATAAGTTCAGTGGCATAATACCAGAAAGTATTGGATCGCTGGTACATTTAGGTAAGGTTGCAACAAAAGTTTGCTGTGGTATGCTTTCATTGAGTGGACCAGTTTGGTGTACTAGGAACTACCTCCTTTTTGATACAATCACACCCTCCACTGAAAAGCAATAATTCTGGTCTATCTATCTATCTGACTCCTTTACCCTTTACAGAAATATTGAATCTAGGCTATAATCGTCTAAGGGGCTCTATACCTACTAGTATCGGGAATATGGACCAGCTAGGTACGTTTATTCTTTTCGCGTTCTATCTTTACTGAGGTTTGCTTGCGAATGATTCTCAATATACCCGTATTCCTAACAACTAAGCTCCAAACATGTGATCTACTAGAAATACTTTATCTTGACTCCAACAGTCTAAGTGGTGAGATTCCAACAACTATCGGGTCTTTGGTGAACTTGGGTAAGTTTTAATTGTTGCATGAGATTATACTAATAGATTATACCGGTAAAATTGTATCTCAAACTTTTGACTTATATTGTTCCCTTAATGCAATGTTGATTGGTATCAAAACCATTTATACATTAGAATCACTGAATATTCGTACAAATAATTTTAGTGGTAGGATTCCAGAGTCTATCGGGGGTTTGGTGAACTTAGGTAAATTCTAATTGCAGCAACACTACGTGTGGGAATCAATATAGTGTTTTCACATTTCTGGTATCATCGTTTTTCCTAAATACAATGATGACTTGTTTTTAAAAACTTATGGACTAGAAAAATTGGATATGTATGACAATAGCCTAAGTGGTGGGATTCCAGATTCTTTTGAGTCTTTGGTGAACTTGGGTAAGGTCTAATTGTTGCGTTCTACTATGTTTGTCCACGTTAATGCCAAGATCTGTTTCTTACACTTTGATTATAAATGTAACAATAAAAATCGGTGGAATACATGGGATGTTCTAGAACGGCTTATTCTTTCTAACAATAACCTAAACGGAACAATTCCAGATTCTATCGGGTCTTTGGTGAACTTAGGTACGTTCTAAATGTTGAATGAGATTATGCTTGTAGACAATATATGAATCATTGTTCCTTACTCTTTTGATTGTATGGTGTATTATAAATATCCACTAGAACAACTATATCTTGAAGACAATAGTCTAAACGGAACAATTCCAGCGTCTATTGGGTCCTTGGTAAACTTGAGTAAGTTTTCAGGACACCAAAATTGAAGTCATAATAAGTCTGCCAACTTCATTCACAATGGTTTCTTCTTCTTTTAATAAAACCTCTATTGCATATTAGGAGACCTGGAGCTAGAGAGAAATTCACTGACTGGAAAGCTTCCGTCTGAAATTGGAGAGATAAAAAGTCTTGGTACGAATAATATTCATTGATGGTACCAATTTTGAAAACATCCCACTAACGTTTTTATTATTTTTGTCGGTTAATTTGCTGATCGTCTCACTCAAACTTTAGTATTGTTGGATATTGACGAAAATGATCTAACTGGAAACGTTCCGAATGAGGTTTGCGAGTTGCGACAAAAATATGATCTTTTCCTTTATTTGGATTGCGATGAAATCTCTTGTGATTGTTGCTTTGATTTGTGTTTACATGCATTCAGAATACCAAATTCAACAACACCATTAAATTGTTCAGGTGGAACTTCATTACTTCAAGTTGCAGTTGGAACAGATCGAAATCCTCAAGGCGTCGAATGGGATGTCATTGACGAATCATCAAACGAAATTGTTCAAGGCGGTCCATTGAGTGAGGATGATAAACACAGAACAATCATGGAAGAGGTATGCATTCCAAATAATGAATGTTTAGTATTTACAGTGCGTGGTTGGAATGAAGAAGGAGTATCATGGCGTAGTAATGTGGGAGACCGTTTCATGATGCATTTGAATGGAAGTGAAATTTCGAATGGAAGATTTCAAGATTTTCGAAATGATGGATTCGGTTTTAGCAGCATCGGCGGGACTTTTTGTGAGGTGGCGACGGACAGAAAACAGGCATGCTCTTTTACCCATTCTACTTGCCATAGTACAGGATTGGAATGTTCATTGGACAATTTTGGAAATGTCAGTGGTTTTTGTAGAGCAATAACATTATCCCCAAGTTCCTTACCATACGTAATGGCACAAATGCCATCAACATCGACACCGCCCTCCCAAACACCATCAACATCGCAAGCACTATCGATATCTCAAGTGCCATCAGCATTTCCATCCTCTAATCCAACATACGCACCATGTGAATCTGGTTATTCTACATTTTTACTTGAGCTAACAACAGATAAGTATCCAAAAGAAACATCATGGGAACTTGTGGATGATACATCTGGTGCTGTGATAAAACAGGGTGGTGATTACACTGGGAGTTACACACTCTATGAAAGTCAAACATGTATTCAAAGCGATTCATGTCTTCGCTTTACAATCTACAGTGATTGGAATATTGGTCTTTTAGATGGAGGAGGATATAAATTGTACTGGAACAATGAAGAAGTTGCATCGCATAAAGGCAGTAACAATTACCGTGACAGGTTTGGAGAATCTGAAACAGTTGAAGGATTAGGAAGCGGTTGCACTCCATAAGATACTTCTGCTGCGCCCACTGTTGCTTCGACAAACAAAAGTCACGCCCCATCCTCTTTTCTATCATATATCATATCACCAACGCTTTTGTGTCAAGACGGAATGGTAAATATCACTGTCGACCTTCATATTTTAAATTATCCACAACGAACAACATGAACTTGGTAAACTCGAATCATAATGATATTGGAAGCAACAGTGGTGTTGGCACTAGCAATTTATGACATTTTGTTACTGGTGGTTCATATTCAACCACAAATGAAATGGGTGAGGTACAAAGTACATGTGTTGCACCTGACACTTGTCTAGTACTGGAAATCAAGGATCCACAACCAACAACAAACAGTATCTTCTAGTTTTGGTACGAAGTTAGATGTCTTTGCAACAGCCAATCTCTATGCCGATTGTATCAATATTATAATCGCTCCTTTTTTTGGACGAACTGTGTCAACAGTATTAGGAAATTGTGTACCTATTTAGTGAGTTTAATATAAACGTATAACATATATCTAAAATACATAATAACTTATACGTACAGAGCACCCTTTTGTTGTACCAAAGCAAATTCACACATGCTGTTTTCCAGGATGTAGTCTAATATGGATATATAAATCTCATCTTTGACCCATAAAAGCTAATGAGGATCTCAAAATTCTATAACTTATTTTTCACTTTCGCTCTTTGTGGTTGGTTTTCAATTCTTGCACCCACGAAAATATGAAGGAAGCAATTGTTAAAAAAAAAGTCTATACCCTGGTGCAACGGGGTGAAGAATTCGCACAATAAACGAACAAGCCTGGGCCTAAAAAGTTGGAACAGACGACACAAACCTTATCGTCATTTTTGGAATCGTTATCGGATCATCTAAAACAAATTGAGAAAAGCCATGTTGGTCAAGTACAGAATTTCAGTGGATATCTACAAATCTTATTAAAAGTCACCAAAAAGAATTATATATCAATTTTAATCAACAATCGTATGATATACATGATCAATCATTTGCTCCATCATTTACTGTGTCTCCCACGATAACCCCTACAATCGCTAAAAGTCCAACAACAAGTCCATCAACATTACCAAGTTCAATCAATCCTTTACTTCTTCCACCGTGCCACGACGGTATGATGAATGTCACCGTTGTAATTCATATTCAAAATGATCCACAACTTGTAGCATGGACTGTGGTAAACAATACCCAAAAGAACTCCATCTCCAAGCATTGTACCGTGAGGATCTGACACTCACTTATAGTTTTTAAAAGTAGTACTACTTTTATTAAGAATATTGACTCGTCAAGTTTAAATAATAATGAATACCTATTTGTTTTGCTTTTTGTTGTTTTTGTATAATTAATAACCAACAGCATAATATCCTCCACGAGGATCTGCACCTGCTGTATTACCATATTGAGTTTTAGATCGTATCTGCTTCTCCTTTTTTTCATCATTGGTATCATTCTCCATGTCACTTTTCTTTTCATGTTCATATTTGTCGTCCTCCTCATCCTCCTCTGTACTATCTAATGATCCAACTACAATCCCTTGAACAGCACATATAGAATACGGACCTAAACGTCGAATGGAATCATGTCCTAGGGTTTGTTCCAGTGTCTCTATTGTATCATCTGGATAACGTTGTTCCATATGCAAACTCAGTTGAGCATCTGGTACATAAAAATTAGGTTTGGCAATCAATTTAAATCGTGGATATTCAATCGCTTCTTGGATAGACATTTTATAATCCAATATATTTACAAGTGCTTGTGTTTGAACTTGTCCTATAACTTCACCACCTGGTGTTCCCAATGCTAATTTTAATTGTTGATTTTGTAAGACTAGGATAGGTGCATTGTTAATCAGGGGTACCGTTTGAGGTTGTAAGTAATTGATACTAGAGGGATAAGGTGACGTCGACCCAATCCGTATCCCATTATTGAATAATAATCCTGTATTACCTGCAACACACCGTGTACCAAATCCTTCTCCAATCGTAATGGTACAACATACACAATTACCCCATTTGTCAATGACAGAAAAGGAAGTTGTATCAGGACTGTCATAATAATCTTCTGTACGTTGTGGTGATGTTGTCGTCGTCTTGTCATTCTTATTAGACGTATCCTTATCAGTACTGTTGGTGGTGGTCGTCGAAGCTACTGTAGAGGATGACGATACTGTACAAGATGTCTTTTGTGTGATTTTCTTATTTTTCTTTTCGACAAGAGGTACTCCTAAATCAGGTGGTGTAGCAGGTGTGACATTACGAGCTGTATCCATGGAAATGGCATCTTGTAAGGTTTTGGCATAGTCTTTGGATAACATTTGTGTATAGGGTATATTGTAAAGTTTGGGATCACCTAAATGTTGATAGACACATGATTTGACAATTTTAATGGTTTCCGCCATGGCATGCAAAACCTGTGGATTATTCATGGGATCTTTTTGAAGTTCTAAAGGGTTTACTAATCCTTCCAATACATTTAAATTCATTAATGTTTCTACACCACCTCGACTGGTATTGCCATTGGTATAAATATCGTATCCACGATAGGTTGTATGGATTGGTTCTTCCCATGCACCATGTACCATGGTGTCACGATAGGTTTGTAAATCTTGCAAGGTTAAAAATCCGTCATGGTCTTGAAACCATTGAATATATTCTTGAGCAATACTACCCTTGTAAAAACAATCACATGCCGCTTGAATTCCTTGTATGCGACGTGCTTCCTTATTGTCAATAGTATTATCATTATGTTCCATAGTGGCAATAGCAGTTTGTTCCGCATGACATAACGTTTGAAAGGTACGTGCTAAATCTGGATTGTATACCATTTCTCCAACACGTTGGGGTATATCATGTGTCGATGACGATTGTAAAAAGACCTTGGTAGATGTAGGATATTTGGAGAGTGTAGAAGTTTGTGCATGTATGGCAGCCAAGTGGGCTTCACAAATTGGATGGCCATGAGTTGCATATTGTATAGCATATTCAAATGTTTCAGTGATGGTCATGGTACCAAATTTCACAAGTAAATCACAAATGCCACCCATAACACCTGGAACTACAGCTGCCTTGGGACCTTGTGCCAAGTCATGTTCTGATATACTTTGTATAGTAGAGGGTAATTCCAATGGTGATGGACCAACCATATTCAAGGCATGAACTTGTTGTTTGGTATTATTGGTATTATCATAAAGGGTAATAAATCCATTTCCGGCAATGGAGGATGACATGGGTTCTACGACATTCAGTGTGGCTATAATGGCAGCTGTTGCATCCATAGCATTACCACCTTGTAATAAAATACGATTCCCTACCATACTCGCAAGAGCATGAGATGTAGTTACTAATCCCTGTGAGGCTGCCAGGGATACACGTAATGCAGAAGATCCTGTACGACATCCATGAGGACCTGCTGAAGGGACACCACCATTATTATTATCATTATTAGTAGTATAACCACCGATTAAATCAATACCTTCTCCCGGAACAGCTGATGTATGAGGATTGGACATTTGAGAAAGAGAGAGAGAGAGAGAGTTATATATATGATATTGATTATTGATATTGATAGGTGTTGCTGTCAAAATTTAGAAAAAATTTCTAAACAAGAGACACGACAATGTTGTATCAGCAAGGAAAGAAAGAATCAGTGTTTTGACTGTCAATGCACAGTTGTCAATACGTTTTTTGTGAGAAAAAAGAGAGAGAGAGAGAGAGATAAAATGGGAATGATGGATGAATGAATAATGCTCTCTCTTTAGATGGACGGATGCGATGAATATATGGATGAAAATGGGGATGACACGAGAACAAAACAAGACAAGAGGAACAGCCAACCGAATACTGTACTGTAAATACAGGTATAATATGTACGGTACCAGCCCAAAAAAAAAAGATTGCACAAGAAAAAATACATTACTGGAAATGCGTTGGATTGTAC
>WKLE02002248.1:27187-46630 GCA_014885115.2 Asterionellopsis glacialis
CTGTCACAGCAACACAATGTGACAAAATCGATCGAATTGCCCATTAGAATTAGAATTAGAGTTATCTCGATCAATGTTCGTTAGTCTGTCCTTTCACATCTGTTATGTTTGTTGTCTCATCTGCTGATGAAGATAAAACACGTCACAAAAAGATTCCTTTCCTCCTGCTTTTTGTCCTTCTCTCTCCATTTCAAGCAAGCAAGCACGAAAAGCTGACAACAGGGGAGAGACCGACGTCCACCACAAGAGACATGGAACAATAGAGAGACCGGTTACA
This sequence comes from Asterionellopsis glacialis, assembly GCA_014885115.2. Classification (NCBI taxonomy): domain Eukaryota; phylum Bacillariophyta; class Plagiogrammaphyceae; order Rhaphoneidales; family Asterionellopsidaceae; genus Asterionellopsis; species Asterionellopsis glacialis. The sequence continues at coordinate 27,465 of WKLE02002248.1, forward strand.
TTGTTCGTAATCTCTCTCTTGTTATTTACCAACAAATACTATACTTGACACCGAGACGGAATCATTGCTACTGATACATTGTAGATTTGAACTAGTACAAAAGATTGACGAAAAAGAACTAGTAAAAGACTTCATCATATCATGTTTTCCATGGGTGGCAATCTTTCGTTACTGTTCATTTTCTTTGTTGTTAGTAGTTGTTCATGTAACAATAGCAACAACAATCAGAAGAATCTTTTGTCAAGTTTATTTGTGAATGGTTTTCAATCATCATCATTATTATCATTGTCATCATGGAAGGGTCGTCGCAACATTATCAAGAATGGTGGTGCATTCATCATGAATGACAGTAGCAACAACAAAATTAAAAAGAAACATTCTTTCGTACTATCATCGTCCAATAATGATAAGGATAATGATCGTTCTTACTTTGAAACACAACGACAAGAACTTATGGATATGTTGGTACAAATTGATACCTTGCAAAGTACGATAGAATCATCATCATTATCATCATTGGAGAAAGATAATAATGACCATAAGAATGATGATGATGATTATATTAATACGTACAATACTGTACAACAATTAAATCAAAAAGTATCCAAGGTTGTTGATCAAACATTGATACCACCTAATGGGTTATCTCTAAAGGAGTATGAAAAAGCTATTCAACTCTATGTGTCATTGCCCTACATGATACGACAAGGCTTATGTCAAAGCTTGGAACAAGATGAGGAAAATGACAATAACAATACCAATAATGCGAATGAGTATCAAAATCTAAATCCGAAACAAACACTCATGAATGCACCACAAATTATCACACAATTATATAATCAACGATATCAATTAACGCCCGCTAAATTACAAAGTGTCATGGAAACCATACAAAAACAACAACCACAACCTGTCAAGGTGAAAGTATTGACAGAAGAGGATTTAGCATTACGTGGTTTATCATCCTCGTCCATGAGTAGTTCGAATGCTAATAGTATGGATCAAGAAGAATTTGTTCAGGAATTATTAGGTGGTCAATCTGTTGAACAACTTGGACGTGATAATGTTGTCAAACAGCAATTACCACGACAAATTACAGGTGGATCAGCAAGTAATCTACAATTTGATACTAGAAGTACTAATGACAATGATAGTACTGAAGAAAAAGAAATCAGTTTTCCAACAGTCCAAAATGTAGATACCTTTATGAATCTATTAACAGCAAACGATGAACAAAAAGTATTCATTCCTCAAGGTAAACCTGAACCTATCCCTGGCGGATATGTGATTCGTGGTACTCCAGCCACCAAGTCATCAACAGGTCGTGATCTGATGGAACAAATAGATACCAAACTTACATCCACATCATCATCATCTGCAGCATTGCGTGAATTTAATGAAAAGTGTCAAGTATGTTATCTACAAGATTTTACATCCGAGGGTATCAATATGGAAGTATCCTCCGACGGTATAGTGACAAGTAGTAATCCTGTGTTGGTGGTACTGGCCAAGGACATGTCTAGTCAAACCAATTCCTTGATCAAAAACTCAAGCACATTGTTGGCCTTGGTAAGTATTGTATTATTTGGAATTGGATGTTTTGCGGGAAATGAAGAAATTGCATTACGATTGAATGAATTAAATGCTGTAGGTGATACAAGTGGGTTGAATTGGTTCAATGGTTTATTAGCCGATTTAGTTATACCCTTATTTGTTATTCAAGGGATGCATGAATTGGGACATTTTTTAATTGCAAACAAGGATAAGGTATGTGTGTATCATGCGTACCATGTATTTGTGTGCATGATGCTTGATGTACCAACCAACCAACGTGGTACACACAACCTGTATTTTGATTCATGGTTGTTTTTGTTCTTTTTTGTTTTTTGGTACTCCAACAACAGATGAAAGTATCACCACCAACACTATTACCCTTTTATGTATTACCCCTTTTAGGGACAAATACACAATTGAAGGAATCACCGAAAGATATCAATTCATTATTTGATTTTGCATTTTTAGGTCCATTTGCAGGTATTGTGACATCCCTCATCTTTTTAATTGTGGGATTGCAAACTACAATCTTGGCAGATGGTGGTAGTAGTAGTGCGGCCACGGCAGCAGCCATGCAATATTATCCTACTCTACCTGTGGATATCATCAACTACAGTGCATTGGGTGGGTATCTTGTGGATACCTTTTTAGGTGGGACAGATGGGATAATTACATCCCAAGATTTGTCAACCGTTATTAAATTACATCCCTATGCCATTAGTGGATACATTGGTCTCATTGTGAATTGCTTAGATTTGTTACCTTTGGGTAGTACTGACGGTGGAAGATTATCACAAAGTATCTTTGGACGTAGTGGACATTTATTTGTAGGTGGTGCTACATGGACAGCATTGTTACTTAGTACCATCTTGATACCTCATCATGATGTATTGGTGGGTGCATGGGTCATGAATAATGTGATTCAGAATGATATGGAAATACCAGCACGTAATGAAGTGGATGGATTAACTACATGGAGAGCTATATTAGGATTCAGTATTTGGATCTTTGCCTTTTTAACATTGTATCCTATTGGGTCCTATTAAATAAAAGTGGATGGACGGGCCGGGGGAGGGGGGGTTGTTGAAGAGATAACATCACAAGGAAATGTGTCACCACAAGGAAAGAAATCATGAGAACGAAACAACAACGCATGTGTAATTATTACATGCAATTACACAAGAAGAAAAACAACTTGCGCAAACAACTTTTGAAACAGAAAATTGCAAGTGAAAACAACATGGATGGAGGGATATATAGAAAAATAGATAGGCACGATAGTAATATAATATTTATGATATATCATATGTTGGAGAAACGTAAATTTTGTTGGCTCAAAGGAGAGTGTCGTCTTTTTATTTCCAAGCAACTACGTCTGTAGCTCTTCTACTTCTTCGTGGTTGTTTCGGCTTTTATGTTGAACAAAAAGCTAACACTTGTATTCTATTGATAATAATAATAGTGTTCAAGTATACGTTTACGTCTCAGGGGTCAGTCATCCTCTAGACTTTCAACGCAGTATATATAAGAAAGTTATCTACTGTCTGTTCAGAAGTAGTTTTGTTCTGTTTTATTAGCAATGATTGGATGAATCAATGAATTGGTCTTTTGGAAAAGCTACGTAATACTAGTTCAGTATACATGTACCGTAGTACGGCACTGTCTGTTATCCTCGCATGAATGAATTTAACCAATTTTGACGCATAATAGATCTTCCCTTTTCTTCTGTTTTCATTTGTATTCCAAGATGTAAAAGATGTATAAATGATTTTTGTTTCATCTTTCGAATGATGTCATCCATTTTTAATACTGAATAAAGATTTTTAGGTAAAAAGACTTTCATGGCATTCCATAAAGCTTGTAAATGCAATGGCAATTTGGTTTGTGATTGAGTTTGTGTCCTTGTTGTTGTTGTTGTTGTTGTTGTCGTAGTATCTTTATTGTCAGTAGTAGATGATGGTATGGATGTACTTGTTATTGATGATGATGATGATGGTAATGGTGTTTCTTGTGAATGATGACATTGATGATATTGTTGAACAAGAAAGGAACAAAGCTGTTCTACATGATTCCTTTCAAATCCATCATAAGACTTTTGCAATGCAACAGTTAAATCTGAAACAACTCTTGTTTGTGTCAAAGATAAATCATACATATCACTCAAATTAAGTAGAGTAAATAACTCATCGAGCTTCTCTTTTGGACTTTTGTTTGTGTTTTGTGCGTATCCTTGTTGTTGTCGTCGTTGTTGCTGCTGCTGTCGTTGTTGTGTGGCATGGCCATTACGCCCATTGTGATGTTGCTGTCCCTCTACCACTACTACTGCTGACTTTGATGATGGTGATGTGAAGGGTGATGATACGAATAAATGTTCATCGCATTCCTTCAATAGTGATATCATTTGTAATTCATGAAATAATCTAATCAAGGTCCATATATTATCATTTGTAATTTTAGCTGTCCGTACTGTTTGTGGATTGATAAAAGAATATACCAATTCCCATTCTCTTGGATGGATGTTTGGAAATTCAATGCGTGACATTTGATTTTCAAGACAATTATGACTCAACATGGCATCAAAGTATTCACTTGCAAGACATAATATTAATCGATAACATTCAAATTCTTCTTGGTCTGTATCTGTTCCAACAACAACCATAAGATCAGGTGATTGACTCCGAACAATCTGATTTCGATGATTATGAGAGCTGTATGTACGACGTTGTTTGACGAGTCGATCTTCTTCATCTCTTGCGCCATCATCATGGCCCCTTAAGGACATTGACGCGGGTCTTTTCTTTGCTGTCGAAGTTGCAACGTTTCCATTCATTGTGACAAGGACTCCTATTCTGTTCCGGCGTTTATTATAGTCTACTGCTGTCGAAATAGCTTTTAAGAATAACACAAGATGGTCATTCGATCCCACGTCCATCCGCTCTTGTCGCTAGACTATTACTGTGAACTCGCGCTGATTCTTTGTTGTATTACCGGTAGGGCGTCTCCGGCAGTGGCATAGAGGTGAGAATCTCGTCTCTAAGCAATCCCTAACTTCAAGGCAACGAACACGTCGCTGTTCACCCATTATTTATTGTCCAATATCTCATAAAATCATGAGCAGTAATCATTATTTATATTTAATATGTACAAGTACATTGAATATTCGATCATATGATAATAATTTTCGATACATTTTTTTATATCTACTCAATAGTATCTCAAAATATACTGTTTGTAGCACAGTACAGGTACCTGGTACAGGTGGAGACGAACTGGGTCAGTACCAGGTAAGTCTCTTAGTGCAGAAGTCCAGGGCAATAGTAAACTCTACGAGATTTCTATTACCTGCTCCAGGTACCTGTATCTAATAAAAGTAACTGGTACACAGTTCAGAAAACGGGAGAGACCATCAAAAAAATGATTAGTGATGAATTACCTGGCAAACGTCAAACCATCAAATTAGCTAGAATTTCAATTATTCCACAATGCAAGAAAGGTAGTGATAAACTTCAATTTAGGTATGTTTTTGTGGTATAATGCACGGTAAAAATAGTCTGTGTGTGTGTGTATGTGTGTTTGTCATTCTTTGTGTATTGTATGTTCTCTCATCCCTTGCTTGTACTTCCTCCTCATGTAAAAGGACAAAAGCTCCGTGTCAAGGTTCCAAAGGATGGTACACCGGGCACAAAGATTACTGTAAAGGTTCCTGCACCACCACTTGCAGATGATGTACCCACAGATAACAAATTCCCACGCGATAAAAAAGAATTATTATGATGGTTGGTGTTAGGCACAAGCTGATTATTGTTGGGCTGCACCTGGCGAAACTAAATTTACAGCACACAAAGCACGTATGAATAATTTTGATAATTTACTCACGTATGAATAAGTTTGATAATTGACTCAAGATCTTGACTAAAAAATTGATAACGCCCGTCGATGCTGTTTATCTCCATAAGGTTCTTCGTCGTGCAAGACAAAACAAACACAAACGACTCAAAACAGAAGCAGCCATTGGAGGTGACAATAGTGATCAAGAAGAAGAAAAAAAGAAGACTTCAAAAATAATCCATCTACAATTGATCTTTTGGTACCATTGAAATCATCATATCATTCCCTGATATCAAATTCAAGATTTTTATTCGAAGGATTGAACATCAGGAATTTTGTATGCGTGTGCAAGTGGGGGGGGGATAGGAGAAGAAAAAAACTAATGAGAAAATCTGTAATCCGAAACTTAAATTTCAGAATTGCTTTTACAATATGCTACTTTATCCTGTTGCGTGCTTTTTAAATTTATATGATATTTGAGAGTGTATGTAGTATCTGTTCCTTTTTTTTCGTTAGGCATCCAGCGAACTAATTTGTAACCACCCATGATCTGTACCCGTAACAAGTCTTTCGTTGTTACCATTTGCATAGATTGTCCAGGGGATCGAATCACAATGGAAGGTATGCAGTGGTGCATATCCCTGTCCTAAACTCCATACGTGAATTTGTTGATCTGCACCACTTGTTACAAATCGTCGCTTATCCACAGGTGACACATCCAGTATCCAACTTTCATGTGCCAATACAACATGATGAACAAGAGCAGGTCCATTTTTACGATTCATATCCCAGACGCATAGCATACCCTCATCACTTCCTGTCAATAGTATTTGTCCATCAGGTGTAAATGCTACAGCACGGACAGGGCTACTATGATGATGAAGACGATGAAGACGTCGTCCTGAAGAATCGCTGTTGTAATTATTATTATTGTTGTCGTCGTGGCCGGTCGAATACAAGTCAACAGCACCATCCATACGTCCTACAGCCAATAGACACTTCGTTGGATGCCATGTCATTCGTGTTGGTATAGCTCCGCCACCAAAGGATTGGACAATTGTTCCTGGTGGGTCTGGATCTTTTGTACATTTGGGTGTGACAAGACCAGTTGAAACTAATTTAATGCTCCCATCATCTAAGCACCCCACAGCCACCATGACATTCCCATGTCCCATCAAATTTGGTGGACAAATAGTAAGTGTCGTCCCTGAACTTGATGGTACATGAAATTCATGAGTTGACACAACTTGCTCTGGTTTTTGTTCTGATAATGTCTCTTGCTGTTGTTGTTGTTGTTTTGTTGTAGAAGGAGGATTCTTATCGAAATCTTCTCCCATGGTCCATATACGTACCTTACCAGATAATTCCAAAGATGCTATACAATAATCACCAGCTGCATCATCTTCACCTACATAGTTTCGTTCAATGGATACTTGTGTAGATCCCAGAGCCGTTTGAGGATTACTTGTTGTTGCCATCGTTTGTGTTGGACCCAACAATACATGTGTAGGTACAAGTGTCATGGAAGCTGCGTTCAGATCATCATTCGTATTATTCGTGTTGTCACCGACTTTCTTTTCTTGAACATTGTACGAATATACTTTTCCATCAGCAGATGCTGTCCAAATTCTCCAAGAACCACCATGTGTACTGGTTGTAGTATTTAGAGAGATTTGTTGATGTTGTTTGGTTGTAGATCGAACTTGCCAAATAGGGGCACCATTAGAACTGACTTGTTCACGATGGATGGTACGATATCCACTCATATTTTTTAACGAAAATCTTTTCGTTCCATGGGCTTTTGTGGTGGATGGCCAAAAAGTCGCTGTGCGGTATGACGAGGCTGGTGACCACCTGCGCAACACGTTTTTGGCTTCATGGCTTTTCTGTGTCGTTAAAAAGGGAACCCACTACGTTAACTGTGCGCAGCATATCGGAGGACGTCCAGACTATTCCGATTTTTTACAGTAAAACTTTGAAATTTCAGAAATTGAACAAACCATACATCACTAAAGTGCATGACAAAAAATCCAGTGAGTATATTATCATGAGACATCTTTGGAGACATGTAAGCAGTCCTCCAAGTAGTAGAAACCAAACAGAGGCACGGCTCTAAACTTTATAAAGAGTACCCTAGAGGTAGATTCTAATCCACTGTCTTGATATTACTATGTAATCTTTATCATTCAAATTTTACTTGCCATGTACAGCGAATTTGTTCCCGGTCGAAATCCCACTGGAAGTTTGGTTTCTACAAATGCATCTGGTAAAGGCTGATGATGGTCAACTTGTTGTGCTGCTTTCATCATAATGCGATTGATTTCTCCATACAACGGTGATCCCTGCCAAAGATCTTGCGAAGCATACTCCTCAATTGACTTCCAATCAATATCAGCAATTTCTTCTTCTTGTGCTTCATGGTGGTCTATAGAATAGTCTTTTGACAATCTCAACAAACACACAAAAAACAAATCAGAAGCTGCAGCGGCATTACTCGATTTTCGATGATCCACAGTAGGGTGCGCCTGTCGAAAACAAACGATAGAATCAAAGGTTGACTTTAATCCAGTTTCTTCTTCTAATTCTCGTACAGCTGCATCCGCAACATCTTCTCCCGGATCTGCTATTCCTGTTGGCATTTTCCATAATTTTCGAGCTGCAGCTGGTCCCGTTTTTTCCTGTACAAGTAACATTTTTGTAGAATCACTAGGGTGCAAAACAAGTGCTCCGATGCCCACTTGATGCGTAGGTCCATAAGGGAGACGAGATGGGGTGTCTGGAAGCCATTGACTCAATACTAATGTACCCTCCCTATTTTGACTCTTATCGTCTTTGTCATCTGTAACAATCATTCCAAGAGAGGGATGGTCTCTCTTGACGACATGAAAGTCAAAACCATTCTGAACGCAGACAGGTATCAAGTGTGAAAGAGAAGTTGGTATATGTATCCAGATACCTTTACGACCTTCCGCTTTCCAAATTGTAAGCGCATTCTGTAAAGCCTCTGCAAAAATGGATGGATCAGATGTGTGACTCGAATCGATTTCTTCTGCAAAAAGTGTTACACCATTATATGTGTCAGTGTGGATCACTTCCTCAGCAAAGGGCATGGAGATTGTTTCGGCTCCCTCATCGTAGTCGTGGCCGTCTTCATCAGGTTCACACAGTGTTGCTGCCATGGCACTTGAATTACCACTGTTGGTGGATGTTACAACGGCTCCTCCAGTTGCCAAAAGAATAGTTGAAAAAGATCTTAGTTGGTGTATCTTCTTGTTTGAAGCTTTAGGAATGATATTTGTAGTACGGGATCGAGTACCTATTGAAAATGATGGTCTGGTATTCCTTGTAGCCGTAGCAAATGCTGCAGTAGTTGATCGGATAATAAACATGACAAAGAGTGATGCTGTTGTAATTTTCATAATGTTTGGATTTCAGGATGACTGAAGTATCATGGGATTTTTGGCGCAGAACCTGTTCAACGCGATTTTTAGTTGAAACAGGCGCTGATGTGGTTTTGGTAGGAATACAGAACACTACGCACCACAACGCTTATCTTTCTCTCTATTTTCCTTTTATTAATAATTAACATGTGTTTTCTGCTTCACAAGTCCCTGAACCAGGCAAAGCAACAGGAACCCGCAAAGCAAAACGTCACACAAAGAGGCAAATGGTAATTTTGAAATTCTCACCACCACGTCATCAGTATTTATAATTAACCCTACGTCTAGTGAATATTCCAAAAATGCAGACGAAAGACCAAGACAAATACTTTGATTCCGGATTCTGACAAAGAGTCTTCGGGATTTTCGACAAAGAAAGTTCGTGAAGAAAGAAGTGTTGGGGTCGCAATGACACGTGCCTGCGGCTTCTCAAAACGACCAAACACAAACCATCTACGATGAACCGCCTTATACGTACGATTGCGGTCTTAGCCTTGACATTGCAGGCTTCTTTATATGGTGTTGCTGCGCACGAAAGTTGCTGTAAGCACAAGTTAAAGCTGCAACAACAAAGTCGTGAGTTTATAGTTGATCCTACCGACGACTCTTCGCCTCCAGATGAGTTTCAAGGGGAACTTCGACTGATACCTGACCCTTCTGCTATCAAACCTAGTGACTGGGATGATGAAGATGATGGTCCTTGGTCTGCAGGCCTTATTGAGAATCCAAATTTTGCATGGAAACCACGAATGATGCGTAACCCAAATTATGTTCCTCCGCCTACTTATTTGGTGAAATTAAATGGAGAAATCAAAGAAGCGATGCCTTGGGTGACGCTGGGTGTATTAATGACTGCAGCTCTTGCAATCATACCTCTACCGCTGGACACGTTGAGGGATCACCTATCGAGTAGCGATGGATTTTTAGCTGCAATAAAGGCAGCATTTATTGGTTTGGCCACACCACTTTGTTCCTGCGGAGCTCTTCCTATTGCATCCGGTTTTGTAGCAAATGGGGTGCCACTATCCTCGGCGGTCGCATTTCTTACTGCATCGCAATCGGCTGGTTTAGATAGTGCAGCAATCACATGGGGACTATTAGGACCAATGGCAGCATTGTGTAGATTAGGTGGTGCTCTTGTATTGGCATGCGTAGTTGGAATGGCTACTTCACGGAAACAGGCAGGAAACAGCTCAAATTCTAGCAAAACAGTCGAAAGTCCAAGTAGTATTAATATGGTCGGTGTCTTCAACACTCTCATCGATACAGCTTGGGACGTATTTCCAATGGTTCTTTTGGGTCTTGGCATAAGTACTGCTGCGGTGCATTTCCTTCCCTCCCTGACAACATCGTACAGTGCTCTAAAGGAATCGTCCAATATCATAATATTTGAATCATTCTTTGTTCGAATGGGAGTCCTCATGTCTGCATTACCACTGCAGCTTTGTGAACACACAACGGTAACATTAGCTGCGGGTATTCAAAAGGCTGGAGGAAGCCCCGGTCTTGCATTTGCATTTTTGCTTTCAGCGCCAGCAACAAATCTACCCAGTTTGCTTTTGTTATTAAAGGCTTCAACACCTACCAGACAGGGTTGGATAGTCGCATGGGTTGCATCTGCTCTTGTGGGGACTTCTCTTCTTCTATCTTTTGTTGTAGATGCCGTAGGTGTGGACATGCTTGTTGAAAAAGAGGCTAATGCTGCAGAGGGTGCTGCTGGCATGGCATCCTTACCTGCATGGTATGTGCAAATGAGTCCATATATTGCTGGCCTTCTTTTAATGGCAGGAGTTGGAACCAAATTTGTCAAGAGAAATACAAACGATGAATGTGCCTGTCCTGAATCGAAAATATGTGGATCATCAGGAAATGAAGACCATATAAAAAAAGAATGAATGAATAATTACTCCAAACTGAAAAGGTCAGAAAGTGGTGTACTCATTTCTTGTAGGACCTATCCATACTCTCTAGGCTTGAGACTCCACGGTAAGAACCTCCAAATTAGCAAGAGTTCTCTAAAAGAGCCTGAGTTCATCTGCCCGATATTAGCATTAAGGTCCTAGAGTGTACATCTCACGGGCTCCTCTGTTGGCGCTCCCTAAAAATTAGCATAATTTTTTTCTCCACACAAAATTCTATTTCTAAAGGAAAATCGTACGCATTTTTACGAACCTCAAGTGTGATGTCATATCCGAGTAAAAGCAACCAATCAAATAACACCATTTGCCGTATTATTTCTCGTAAAAAGACGTAGATATAATAGACACAGGTATCTGAAAAATATCTTGTCCAGTTTTGGCTCATGTCATTTCGCGGTGTGCTGTCGACGAAAAAAAATGCTTCCCAAAAAAAGGAAGGATCGCTGATAACTGAGAACACACCACACAACAATCTCAAATCATACGTTTTTGCAACCAGGATTGCAGTTGTCCTCGTCGCCATGATGACCATGTTACTGGTCATCACAGCCTTTTCTTCTTGTGATGGCTATCCATGATCCTCTGCAGAAACAAATTTGTGACTGATGGTTGTATAGTAGCAACTCTTTTCTTACAATTTGAGTCCTAGAGGAATGAAAATGGTAAGACAATATGCTTTATCCGTTTTCTTGATTTTTTGATCTAGCCAACTGCATCATGCAAAGATGCATCTTTTATTTAGTTTCTCATACCCTTTCGTCTTTTTTTAAATTATAATGTATTTACAGGAGAAATAATGTGGCATCAGCAATGTAAACACTGATGAAAGAGGGGAACTACAACCGTATTACTACATGTTAGAAACAAAGTATTTTTCTACAAAAATTATATTTTTTTACAAGAAGGACAAGCAACAATCAATCGTCAGAGTTTGCTACACGTAAAAGTTTTTGTGGAAATTAGTTTTATCCTTTGAAGAACAATCGGTTCATTCTAAATCAAGCTGATTGTAAATTTTTTTAATTTCAAAGAATGTACCACTGAACATATTGGAGCTATCTCAAAATAGAGTATCAAAATTCTAAGATTTTGGCTCTGCTCACAGAAAATCAACAATCTATCAATCAAATAGTTTCAGATTAGTACAGATTGAAATAGTTCTAGATGCAGTTGATTGTTGAATAATAAGGTGTAGTAGAAATGCTGCAAACAAATTTACAGTTGAAAGAACAACAAACAAAACATATTATTTTTCTGGTTTTATGTTTTATGTAAGACTCATTTAAAAATAATAGTGGACCCTGTGCAAGGCACTTCATGAGTATCACATACATTTGTATACTTGTCTTCTTTCATTTCTGTGTTGGATGGCCAGTTGATTGTTGTCATCCCTTCCTGATCTTATTGCACATACAGTATGACCCCCTTTGACTACTCTTTGAGATGTCAAAAATGTCATTTTATCTTTGTCTTGGCAAAATAGTGTCCCAGCCAAAAAGGGACATTGTGAAAAATAAGGCTGTGTTGGGATATATTTTTTTTTACTTCAGAATAAAGTATAACTCAATTGAAAAGCTGTGTTTTTTTACTTTGGAATAAAGTAGGACTCAATTCACACTGCCAACTGAACCCTGCCCCACTTTTTATAAACATGAGTAAAGAACAGCATGGTACCAGTGGTACAGTTCTCATACTGTCAGACTGTGCACACAAAGGGGAAAGGAAAATGCTATGGTTCAAATGTGTAGTAATATGGCAGTACCTCTATTTCTTTTTTATTAGGAGTAGCATTGCCATTAGTGGTTGCATATTATTTCTCCTACAAAGCCATAATAGTAACAGAAAACAAGAAATCATATGCAAACAGACTTTCATTATTACCTCGACATGTGCAAAATCCAAACAGTTTTACTGAATTGGAACAATTTCTCCTCTGTAAAATCTAGTTCAAGTCTACAGATCCACATGCATTTGTCAAGAAAATTGTTTGCAGCACATCACAAGATGTCTTTTTTTAATACTTCTCTATGTGTCTTTCAAACTATGTAACAAAAGATTGCAGGGCATGCATTCACTATGCCCTGAGCTCTCTTGGTACAGCTTTCACTCAATGCATAATACAAGCACTCTTGAACACTGATGTCAATGACAAAAATAAAACATCACATTGCAGTGGCACCACTACTCATCATAGTGTTCTCTCCATGCACAGATACCTTTTTAAATCTCCAATAATATAATGCTAAGTTGTTGCATTTGAATTTTTGGAGTCATGCTATTTTGGGACACCTTTGTACAGACATTGTAGAAACCTGTTTTGTTGTGATTTTGACTGCTGTTTGAGAATGGTGCAGGTGGCTGTGCTTTACCATTTTATTATGTATGAAAAAATAAGTTCAACACACCAATAAATAGTGAAACATAGGCTTTCAAATTAAAATAATTGAAAAATTCCATACATCAATAAATAATGACACATGCACTTAAAAACAATGTTTATGAACCCCAATTCAGATTATTCCCTATGCTTGGAAAATTGTTCAAATCATTTCTGCTGGGACAAGAGATGGAATTTAGTACATACTTGCACCTGGTATTGTAGGTCCTACTCAAAAACACAGATAGCACAGGACCTCCATCAACATGTACCTGGTACTGGCACATTCTGCAGCAGATTTGCAATAGGTGTGGTACTACCAGGTACAGCAGTACCTGCACATTGTAGTCCTAGGTCCTAGATAGCTGGTCCCTGGTACAGTCCACACCCACCAATAAGTAACAGTGCCATTTTTACCTTTCTCAAGCTTGAACTTTGCAATGTTGCTTATTTCATGATGCAATCATGACACCATAACCTTATATTAAAAACATTTTTTGTTTTCTAACACTAACCCTAACTCCAAATACATCAAATAAGCAACAATGCCATTTTTCAAGCTTGAAATTGGTTATTTAAAGGCAAATTCCAAGCTTGACCTGTGAAATGTATCATTGCTTATTGGTGGGTGAGGACTGTACTCCAAATCTACACAGTGGAGGGCGTGCCACAGCACAGATGGCTCTAATAAATAGTACTCTCATGTGATACTGATCTATCACATAGCCACAGAAGTTCAAGCTACCTGTACCTGTATTTTAGGACTCCATTACAAGTACAATTTCTATGTACCAGGTTCTGTTAGGACCTACCTGGTCTGGTACTGGCATAAATCCCAAATTTGATGTGACTGATTTGAAGAAAGTCTTCTTGCTTTTCAATAATCACACAAGCATTTCTGGCTTGGAACAATACAGCAAATACTCTCATTATTTTTCTTCAATACCAGTGTTCAAGAAAGATTAACAAACCCAAAGGTAAGATTAAAAAACTCTGCATACCATTTCACTTGATTTGTTACATATATTTGATGAATTCAAAAGACAATAAAATTGTGGCTTTGATAGATTCACAATCATGATATTTCAATCATTGTCAAGTTTCAGGCAGAGCATGTTGAGAGACAGATGCTATATTAGACTTCCTGTTTCATTCTTGGTATCACATAACATCATATGCCTATCAAAGCATGATGCTTTCTTCTCTTGTGTGGTTGCTCATGTTGCCATAGATATACTCTAGAGTTTATATTTTAATCAACTTGCTGTCCCTATCTCCTATTGCATGTATGAACATATTGCAGACAAGTCCTTGCTTACTTTTAGTACTGACTATTTTTCTTTTGTTTTTATTAGTAGATTAGCATTAGGGATTTTAACAAATCTATTCAGTTTTTTTTGTCTTGAAAGAAATTGACTCATTATTTGGAAGGTGATGATGATGGTTGTTCTTGTTATGCTTTCCTCCTTTTGTGGGGATGTATTGCTGCTGTTAATGCAGCAGACAAGGTTGAAACTCCTTGTTTGGACCTGTTCAACCATCTTTGTGCACTATCAAGTTTCTTTGACTTCAACTCCCTTCTTTGTAGGGGGGGGGTTGATTCTGTCCTCACTTTGTGGAGGTTAAGAAGTTCAAACATTTGATGTTTATGAAAATGAACAATATGACCTCAATGATACATGAAAAGTCCAAACAGTTATTGAGGAATGTTTTCCTGTAGATATTCCTATTGGTGATTGTAATTGTGCTACACCTGCAAATCTGGATATTACATGTGAAATTTCTGCTTATTATAATAACACTACAGTAAGTGTTATAATCAGCTTCTGACTGTGCAGAAGTTACTTCCAACTTTGACATAAAGCAATTAGATGTTATTCAAAATGAAAATGAATTGACTACCAAATTTTTGCTGAAACACATGACAGTGAGTGCTTCCTGTACATTACTGATAGCTATTTAGGTAGTTGTTGTGTAATTAAAAACAGTTCTAGATTTGAATATCTCATGAATGGCTTTGGATGGGATGTGATTATAAGAGTGAACAGGAAACTGACTTATATCCCTCTAATTCTGATGCAAGTATTGAGACTCCTAGTTTCTTGGATCCATGTAAAGACTAAAGACACAGATGATCAGATTGGTATTAAATTTGATAACTATAGCATTAATTAAAGTAAAAAAATTGCTGGAATGTTGGTTGTACCAAATTCAATGGAATATTCAATTTAAATGACAATACCATTTTGCAAGAATAAAATTTGGCAACATATGCTGTACGCTTTTAGTTGTGGGACCAGAGTGAGGAGGTTGTGTAGGCAATAACCCAGTCCCCAGTACATGTTGTGACCCTACTCCACCACCAACACCTTCACCTATGCCTTCACCAACACCCTCCCCTATGCCTTCCCCAATCCCATCTCCAACACACCTAGTCCTACTTCATCACTAATGCCTTCACCAACACCATCTCTAACACCTACACCTACACCTACACCTACACCTTTGCTGGCACCCTCCCATACACCTTTACCAACCTTATTGTCAACTCCATTGCTGATGCCTTCACCAACATCTTCACTCCATTGCCAACACTTTTTCCTATGCCCTCCCCAACCCCATTGCCAACACCTTCCCCTACCCCTTTGCTGACACCTTCTCCTACTCCTTCACCAACACCTTCACTGACACTTGGTGCCCTGACTCCATCACCAACACCTTCACCAACACCATCATCTACACCTAGTCCTCCTTAATCACCAATACCATTACCAACACCTTCACCTACTCCACCACCATCACATCCCAACACCTTCTCCTATGCTATGTCACCAACACTCTCTCCTACACCTTTCCCCAACACCCTCTCCTATACCTACCCTTATGCCTTCACAAATCCCATCACCAACACCTAGTCTTACTCCATATCCAACACCATCTCCCATGCCTTCACCTACTCCTTCACCAATATCATCTTCCACACCATTGCTTACACCCAGTCCTACTCCATCACCAATGCCATCACCAACACATTCTCCTACACCCTTCACAACACATTCTCCAATGTTATTGCCAACACCTTCCCCTACTCCTTCCCCAACACCTTCTCCTATGCTGTTGCCCATACCCTCTCCTACTCCATTGTCAACACCTTCCCCTACCCCTTTGCCAACACCTAGTCCTACTCCATCTCTAATGTCTTTATTGCCAACACCATCTCTGATGCCTTCACCTACTCCTTCACCAACACTCTCCCCTACACTTTCCCCAATCCCATCACCAACACACCTTCCTGACTCCACCACCAACACCATCTCTCACACCATTGCTTACACCCAGTCCTGCTCCATCACCAACACCTTCTACCACACCTTTGCTCACACCCTCTCCTACTCCATTGCCAACAACTTTGCCTGCAGCCTCTCCTACTCTATCACCAATACCACCCCCTACACCTTTGCCATCACCCTCTCTTACTCCATCTCCAATTTCTAGTCCTACTCCATCCCCAGCTCAATCACCTATGCCTTCCTCAAACAATCTCCTACCCCATAACCCACTCCCTTGCTGACTCCTCTACCATGTAACAATAATTGTACAAAGTCAGATCTAGAACTAGGATTTTTAAAGCCAGGGACTGACTGTATTGCAAATCCAGTTGATATAAATGTTAGTTGTGACACTGGTGGTGATTTTAATGGTAACATCAGTTATTTACCACAACCTTCAATAGAGGAATCTGAAAGGAATGGGATTGACAAGAGAACTTACTGTTACATGGTTTCATCAGGTAATAGGATAAATGATATATTGCATTTATCTAGTCTTTGTTCTTGCTGTTGTCAACTAGATTTTTATATTTTGACTCAGAGTAAAAGGCAAAATCAAAAAAAAATCATATTTTGGAAGTGATCCCACATCTTGCACTAAAGGCATGATTTTTGACCAAGAATTGAACCAGGATCTAGTTGCAGTATGCATTGTATATCAAGAGTCCATGATCCTAGATAATGTGACCATCACTTTTGAGCCAAAGTATGGTACAGAATGATGTAAATTCAAGACTGCAAAAAGGTCCTGTATGTGATTGTGTCAACTATAGCCAGTATTTAGTCATAGTCCATCGTCAACACTCTTGCTAATGCCTTCCCTGACATCATAGCCAGCACCATCACCAACCCCTTCTCCTGTGCCCTCACCAATAACTTCACCAACAATGTTGCCAACACCTTCTCCCACACCTGCCTCACCAACACATTACAGGTACCATTGTTTCCACCTAGTCCTACTCCATTGCACACTTTTTCTTTTCTGCCTTTGCCCATACCCACACCAACTCCCTCATCAACACCATTGCTGACACCTAGTCCTACTCCATCACTGACATCTAGTTATACTCCATTGCCAACATCTTCTCCTACACCCTCACTGACATTGCCAACACAATTACCTACACCTTCCCAAACACCCCTTAATGCTGTTAATTAGATTCTTATATTTTGACTCAGAATAAAAGGCCAAGATTGAAAGAATTTATATTTTGAAAGTGATCCCACATCTTGCACTGAAGGTACAATTTTTTACCAAGATTTTAACAAGTATCTAGTTATTCATGAAGATTCCACAATCCTAGCTACTATGACCATCACTTTTGTGCCAAAGTATGGTACAGAAGTAAATCAATTTAAGACAGAGTATATATATAAATATAACTTTCTTTCAGTTTACATATCATGTACATTACAAAGGTAAAAGAATTTGACTTGAATTAAGTTCTTACAAATCAAAAATAAAAAGAATTGAATCAAAAATAAAATGAATACTGTTTAAAATAATCTTCAAAGGACTGCAAAATATTCCACAGTAGTATTATTTTCCACCTCTGCTAGAAGAATGTACAATTTTATTAGCAAAAAACATTTTCAAGAACTCAATGTAGTAGTATATGCCTATTTATTCTTGTTGTTTTAAAATAATTTTAACCCACAGGATAAATGTCAGTTTCAATTAAAGCAGATTATTACAAGTGCTATCAAGTTAGATTTTTAATTTGGTGGAAGTTCTTGCAATATATTTTGATTGGCTTTCATTTTCTTTCATTCAATTTTCCTTAAGGAGCCATTCCCAGAGGTGGCCTAGGTGTTGTTGAAGGAACAGAAAATCATGAGCACAGGCACTAATACATGCTGCTGCTCTGTGCTCATGGAAATGGGAGGTCTTGGGACTTGAGGAGTTCCACTAACTTGATGGCCATACTATTGACACTTTCATATCAGTATCAGGGCCATATTCTTCAAATCTCCTGATGCAACCAAGATTCTTGCCCATTTGGCTATAGCACCCAAAAATGACAGCAAAAATTTGTAAAGGAAGGATAAATGGCAAGTGGAGTGCAATGTACAAATAGATGTAGAGCGGCAAAAGAAAGAATCAACAAAAAGGAATCATGTAGTTTTGTCTTCTTCTATTTCAACTCAGCAAGTATAAGCAGCAGCATCACTTGATAGTAGTAGCAACAAGTCATCAGGAACAGTGCTTCTATTGCTTAGTTGGCCAGCAAACCCAAAAACTCTTTTTCAACTTTACATGGATTGCAACAATTTCATTCCCCCACATGGATTAGCTTTTGGTGCCACAGAAAAACCTTGTTTTTATATATTGTTGGGCTAGCAAGACAGGTTCCAAAAACATAGCAGCCATTTAAAAGAGAAGCTATTTGTGGTAAGTTGTTGGATTTCAACTTTGAACAGTACAGGAAGTAAACCACTGAACAAATGCAGATACCAATGTCAGCCCCAATATTATGACCAAAGCCCTTTCTAACACTCTTGCCAACATCAGTACCAGCTATAATGCCATCAATGTTGTCTTCATGAACACAGTCCCCCTTACCAACTCAAATGCTACCTGCTAAGAAAAGTCTAACATAAGTACTAATCTCATCACCAATACCTGCCCCAACTCAGAGTCCTACTCTGTTACAGATGCCATTTCACCAACACCTTCTCAAATACCTGCAGTGATAACACCAGTGCTAGTGCTTACCCC
>WKLE02002252.1:0-12978 GCA_014885115.2 Asterionellopsis glacialis
AAATTTCACCAATTCAGCCATCAAGCCATCAACAATTGAACGGATTCATTGAACATTACTGCCAATGCCCCTATGATCAATCATTTGCATCCATCAAAATATAGGTGGACAATGCAAAAAGTGTGGACCTTCAGTGTACACAGAAAATCCTCACTCTTTTGTAACAAAATGTAGAACTAGTGACCCTATTACAAATGTGAGGCATGATATCAATCTTGTCTATAAGGCAGTCCATCTAATTTGTAATCCATTTGATAACATTGTTTCAAGATTTCATTACATTAAGAACTGACAACAAGCAAAAGTGAATGATACAGAGTGCCTCGACTTATATCCTACTAGGAGAACAGGCTTTCATAATTTTTGAAATTGGCTGAACACAGAAATCAGCAAACCAAATTTAGAACAGAATTCCCATTTCATGGAATCTACCATTGTGAACTCCATGAAGTCTGTGCCATGTTATAAGGATTTTTTCCAATATGTGCAGTGGCAGGATCTTGCCTTTGTAATGACATAAAAGATACCCACACTTATACCCCATTACAAAAATTATGAACAGAATTTTAATCAAATGGTAAATTATCTGTTAGAATTTCTGGAACTTGATTGGGGAGGAGAAAATGTTAAGTTCATCAAAGGAAAACAAAATATTCAGAATACTTCACATGGAAAGAACAGAAGGCTCCCTGTAAAAATGACACTGGATGAATTGTCTTCAAAAAAAACTTGGGAAAATATCAAGAATTAGTTCAAGCAGTTCAACTGACCTCTGGTGTTGTTGGAATTTGTCTTGGAACATATCATAAAGTCTTCATTGCTCATAAGATTGCTTTGCTACAATTGGAAAAAGCAAGGGCGTTGTGGTTGCATAAGTAAACATAGTTAAAAATTATTGTCATGTTTTTGTAGCAGGAAAGCGCATAAGAATATTTATTCTAATCTAGGAGTAGTATTCAAATGTAAAACTCAAATATGGCAATCTCACTTCTCATCTTGTAAATTGTAAAGTACTGAGCCCCTTCTTTTTCATGACTTCCACTAGATAGAGAGTCTCGTAAAAAAGCTGCAAGACGGGCGGGCGGGCGGACTTTCGTACCGTGCGAGTTTATCGCGAGCACAGTAGGCCCTCCTCCTGATCTGACTTTCACCTGCCGCCGCCGAAACATGATCGCGAACGGGAGATGATGAATCATGAGATCGGATGTAGATGTGAGGAGTGAGGAACCTAAAGGAAGGCAAGCCGCCAAGCGCAACGAGATCGCACGCAACCCACGAATAGGCATCACATGCCGACAATATCAAAAATCACCCTACTATCTGGGACCTAGTCCTAGAGGTCCTAGTCAGAGTGAAACGGTAAAGCTAGAGAGAGAGAGAGAGAGAGAGAGAGAGAGAGAGAGAGAGGAAAGGACAGAGCCAGTGGGAGAAAAGACAACTAATTCTTCATACGCAGTGTGCTGATTTTGTTGGAGAAGGAAAAAAAAAAAAGAAGAAATTAAATAATGAATACTTCATCTGCCCAACAAGCAGAGGACGATGATGATTTGTTTCGTTGTGCTATATGCGGTGTCTCCGAAAGTGATTCTTCAAATTTAACATCTCAAAGTTCATTACTGACAAATATTGCTGTAGGTTGTGGTCATCAATTTTGTACGTCGTGTGTGGAACGTGAATTATCACGTCGAAAAGAATTGCCTTGTCCCATTTGTGATACATTGGTCAAGCGTGTGAATTTATCGACACGGACCCAAGATGATGTTCAAAGTGAACGTGATACGAGTTGGAGACGACGTGTCAAAAAAGTATTTAATAAAGTCGAAACTGACTTTCCAGACCTCTTAAAGTACAATAATTATTTAGAAGAGGTCGAGGACATCATTTATAGTATTGTCAATGAAGAGCCCAACGCCGAAGAAGCCAAGGCACGTGTCAAACGTGAAGAAGAAGCCAACAAGGCTGAAATTGTGATTCGTCAAAGTCAACGTGCCGATGAAGAACGATCCATTGCAGATCGTATTGCCTCCGAACAACGTGAAACTGAACGTCGTAAACGTGATGCGGTTGAAGAAGAACAAGCCATTGCGGATACGAAACGTAAATTAAAACAAGAAACGACGGAATTTTTATTAGGTGAACGTGAAGAAGTTTCGGCCGAACTTCGGGCAGCACAAATGCAGGGATATCGCAATGAATTGAAACGACAGGGACGTGGATCACAAGCAGCCGGTATTATTAATCAACCACGTGTCCATGAACCCCCCGAAGGACTATCACATCGTGAACATAAAAAACCAGACCGTGAATTCTTACGAAAGCGTCAATCGGCAGGTGCAGGTGTACCCAGTGGTAGCATCGCCGCTAGTGAACGTAATTGGAATGAAACAGTGTCATCACTCTTTGCTAAGGTAGCTATGTAAAAAAAAAAAAAAATAGAGAGTCTGTGACACTAACAAAGATTCGAAGTATACAATTTTTCTTATTCTTACTACGTGTTTATAATAACAACATGGACAAATAATATACCTATTCATCTACATTTTATATTCCGATACAAACATTAACAGATATGAATTTCTACATGAAATTCGGTTCTTGAACTAACAATAACAACAAACAAGGGCACATACACAGCACAACAAGGTAGAGCATACCCCATTCATCCTTTACACCAACGATTTTATATATCAACAAAACCTGTAGTCTCACTCCTTCTCTTTGCTTTATTCGGACGTTGCTGTAGCTTGTTTAAAGGCATATTCAAAGTCAGCCTTGATATCTTCAATGTCTTCATATCCTACACTTACACGAATCTGAGAGGGTTTGATACCAGCTGCAACTTGTTCTTCAGGACTCAATTGTTGATGAGTAGTAGAGGCTGGATGGATGACCAAGGTACGTGCATCCCCAACATTGGCAAGATTGGACGATAACTGTACATTGGTAATAAATTTTGATCCCAATTCCACAGCCTCTTCTTCTGTGTTGGCTTGAATTTCAAAACAAAAGCATGATCCATAACATCCAGATCGAAAGTACTTTTTAGCCTTTTCATGGGATGGATGAGATGGTAACGATGTATGCAAGACAGACCCTTCCTTGACCATTGGGTGTGTCGATAACCAAAGAGCCAATTCCTTGGCATTTTCATTATGGGCCTTGGCACGTAAACTCAAGGTTTCGACACCTTGAATAAGTTGAAAGGCATTAAAGGGTGATAAGCATCCACCCATATCACGCAAGGTCTTGACACGTGCTAATAAAATAAAGACAAGATTCGTGGCTGCCACACCAAAGACAGGGTGTTTGGCAAATTCAGCATTATGATACGATGGTTGAGGTCCTGCAATGGTGGGATACTTCAGTGTACCATCCTCCTTGGTAACTAACCAATCAAAGGATGATCCGTCTACGATAATCCCACCAATACTGGTACCGTGACCACCAATCCATTTCGTAGCCGACTCCACCACAATATCAGCACCAAATTTAAGTGGACGACATACATATCCTCCCATACCAAAGGTATTATCACAAATAAGTGGTACTTTGGCTTCTACAGCAATGGCCTTGATGCCTGCAAAATCAGGTATAGTACCACTGGGATTGGCCAAGGTTTCAATGTAAATTGCCTTGGTGTTGTCATCGACGAGACTTTGAATCTCATCAAGATCAGATACATTAGCAAACTTGGCCTCAATGCCAATCTGTTTAAACGACGTTCCAAATTGTGTAACAGTACCTCCATCTATAGGATATTGTAGTATATAATAATATGAAATAGAAGGGTGCAAAGAAGAGATGAGTTGTCATTGTTGACCCCCCAAAAAAGCAAAAAGAAGTAAAGCACACGAGACACTACAACAGTATTGTACAACACAACACAACACCATGTAGTTATACATGAACTTACATAATTCCGATGCACAAATGAAATTATCACCAGCTTCCATAATGGTAAGAAGAGCATGCATTTGTGCCGATTGTCCACTTGACACTGCCAAGGCACTGGGTAAGGTCGAAGCATTGTCACAATCTCCATGGGCAGGACATGGTGCACCTTCCAACTTGGCAATCTTGTACTCTAATATATGCGTCGTTGGATTCATGATGCGTGTGTAGATGGGTCCCAATTCGGACAAGGCAAACAAATTACCGGCATGGTCATTGGATTTAAATACAAAGGATGTCGATTGAAAGATGGGAGGTGCACGTGCACGATTATCCGTATCTAACTTATGACCATGATGAAGCATAGTGGTCGTAAATCCTTCACCTGGTTTATCCAAGTACGCATCTTCGTTGTTGGTGTTGTCAGACATGATGGAGCTTTTTTATTTTTTTGTATTCTTCTTGTTGTTGTTGTTGTTCTTGGGGGAGTGAAGTCTGGTGAATGAAGCTTGATCGAGGTATACCAAGTGAATAAGATATATTTGATGTATCGCAAGCTGAAAGTTTCACATTTACTGTAAATTATATTCTGTATCTTCTGCTGGAAAATCTTTTTCCTATGATTACACGATTAGACTGTGTCCTACTGCACGAGCTCGTACAATGTGTTAGCAAATCTACTGCCCTTATTGGTTGTACCATCCGATTATGCTCATGTTCATTATAATAATATTATATTTATAGGATTTATCTCTTCTCTGGGATAAGTTCTTCAACCGAAAGCGGAAATTTGTAGGTGTCAAACAAAATCGAAATTACAAAAGATCATGTCTGTCCATCGTCTGTATCGGGTTTGCATTCTGGATCTTTCCGTCGTTTGTCACTCGTCCTGTCGGGCGAAGCAAGGACGTGGTTCGTTCGCTTTTCTTCTCTCGAAATCCAAGAATGAGTCATGGTCATTTTATTTATATTTGAGATTCACAAAGATCAAATAATATAATAGTATAAAAGAGACATAGTCACGTACCTGGTATGTTATATTCCATGTACCAAGTACCTGGTACAATCCTAAGGTACCAGGTACATATCAGAGTACTGTATTAATACCAGCAAATCTTTGGTTCATCCATGAATTTTTTAATAAAAATATCTTGTTTCGCGTACCTTTATGATACGAAATCTTCGTAGAATCTACAGAACGTTTATTTATATATAGAACTACAGAAGACACGTAGATGTCTGATCGTGAATAATTAAAAAATATTGGGCAAACAATTGTTAGTTCCGGTAGACTACTACTAGAGGACTACCAGGTACCTACCTGTCAGTACTGACTACATACACAACCGGATGGCTAGCTTGGGGCTATCATGATGGTCGTGATCTCTTCATATCTGTTCCTCTGGTATGTATTCTACGTAATCCTACTGAAAAATTACATGTTTTAGATCCCACATCTCTTTTCAACGCCCCTCCCCCCCCTCCTTTGCCTCTTCGTTTCTGCTTGTGACTGTCGTCTCTTGTGGATACGATTCCGAGTAGAGAGAAGACAGCTCTTCAGTTTATAATTGAGAGTAATCGTCGCTGTATCATCCTCGCCGTCGCTAGATACTGACATTCGATCGATCGTCGTCGTCGTCTTTGCTGTTGTTAGACTACACCGACTCTATACTCTTTCTCTTTCCTATCCCATTGCATACCAGATTGACTTTTTTGGAGAATTGATTGGTTAGTATTGTTTTTTTTTAACCCCAAAAAGAAACAAGAATTCAAATCACTTCATCAAGTCAACTCTGGCAACACATTCCAAGATTAGTAACTTATTCACGTACATCATTAAGATCGGTCAATTTAAACCTGTGCCAATGGATGACAGAGCTAGGTATGATCCTGGTTCTGTACCAGATCCATTGTCTGATATACCCACCGATGTCGAAGGCACAGGAACAACAGGTGGTGAAACAGAAGCCTTTACGGACGAATACGATAATTTGAATTGGGAAGATTTACGTCGATTTGATACCAAACGCATGTTCATCATGATTGTCGTTTTGGGATCCCTAATTGGTATTGGTGTTGGTGTTGGCGTTTCTGTCAATCAAAAGAATAAAAACAATGATAATGATTCTTCAACAGAAGCTAGTAACCCCCAAGCAGATGATTTTACATTAAAGGTCCCTCCCTCCAATTTAGAATTCATGTGTTCTCCAACGACATTGGAATCACAGGAGGGATATGCCAAATGCTTACATGCCTGTCAACCGTCACAATGTTGTGAATTAGTCGATACGAATCCATTCTCCTGTGTCACAGAATACACCGACGATTGTCGTACCTACCATAATGCCTGTCAACATTTACAAAAGAAAAAGGTTCAAGATGCTGCAGCTGGACAAGATACAGTCGATCAAGTATGTTCCACCACCTCCCTTTCAACACCCCAGGGTGTCAAGGATTGTACCAATTTGTGTAGTCAATTCATGTGTTGTTTCCCCGATAAGGAAAGTAATGAATATGCTCCCTGCAGTGTCAGTCAAGCCTTTTGTGCAGATTATGGTGCCTGTTCGGCATTACTCTATGTCGATCAAGACGGCTTTGATACACATCAAGAAGCAACAGCTACCATTGATGAAATCTGTACCCCTGATTATTCCGACCAAACTGATGGTTATACGATTCCTACCTATGAAGATACGACAGAATGTACCAATGTTTGTAAACCTGCACAATGTTGTTTTGTCGATCAATACGATGGGGATTCGCTTTCTGGTGGAGATTGTGGAGTTGATTGTGGACATTATGCAGCATGTTCTGTTATTTATGGTGATTACCATCCGGATTATGATCCAGATGGCAACAATGATGACATTATTGACAATGATCCAAAGGTCGATAATGAAGATGATAATGGAGGTGATCATGGTACTGGTAATATGACTGGTAATACTGGTGGTAACACTAATACTGGTACTGGTGGCAACACTGGTGGTAATACCAATACGGGTGGTAATTCTATTGATAAGGATGATATCCTCGCAACCTTGGAGATTGCCTGTTCTCCTACTCAATTGCAAAAACTAGATGGTGTACGTAATTGTATGGAACAATGTCAATATCATTTATGTTGTTTCGATATCGATTCTCGGACGAATTGTCAAGAAACCTTAGGAACTGACTGTACGGCACATGAACCCTGTCGTGCCTTGTTGGAACACGAAGTTCCTATTGATTCCTTGGAACCCATGGAACAAGTTTGTACATATCAAGAAATCACAACCAATGGTGCCCAAAGTTGTTTACGTACCTGTGCCTCCCATTTGTGCTGTACAGTTGATCCATTGTTACGATCTTCTTGTTTACTTAATGATATCGTCACCAATGATATGATTGAGGATATTGCATGTCAAGAATACGAACCGTGTAAAATGCTAGCTCCCAAATCCATGACTACCTTGGATTCTGAATTGTTACTGAATTTAGTATCGGTCCATTGTACACCGGAAAAGGTTGCTGCCACGGATGATACGGGGTACCCCACGGGATTGGAATATTGTTATAATATTTGTCAAGAACGTGCCTGTTGTTGGAAGGACAGTGCAACAGACCCAGCATCATGTCAACTAACGGTACGTGTATAAATAAAAAGGGGGAAAAAGAGAGAGAGAGAGAGATCACACGCCATTGTGGATGACCTGACCCTTTCCATATTCTCGAATCGCAATCATCTTCTCACATTCACATTTCGTGTTTTAATTTTCATCGTAGGATCCCGAGTTTTGTGACGAAGTAAGTATCTGTCAAATTTTATTCTCGGCAGAATACAAAGATTATGACTTTAGTGACTTTGAACGTATGGAAGACGATGACGACCCTTACTACAGTGGTTTAATGGATGATATATCGGTCCAATTGGAAAAGGTTTGTAATCCAACCTCCATCTCAACCATTGCTGGATTTCATGAATGCTACGATCAATGTTACTATCACCTATGTTGCTTCATCAATGAATATTCCGATGAAGCATTTTTAAATTGTGCCGATGACCGTCCAGAAGAATGTCATGAATTTTCAGCCTGTTCAGTCCTCTTGGCGTCAGATGTGTTGGATTCAACAAAGGAAGTAGTGGATGAAAAATGTAAGGGAACACAAGTAGATACGACAGATGGATTACATGAATGTCATCGATACTGTGCCGAACATTTATGTTGTTTCCAAGATACGGATACGGAATCGTCATGCTTTGGTTTGATGGGTATGGCAGAATGTAATGAATATCGATCCTGTTCCTTTTTAACAAGTACTGAATCTCATCCTGACCCCAACAATCATGAAGATCCATTTTTAATTACTTTAGTTGAATCAGCCTGTACTTCTGACAAAATTGCAACAGACGTTGGAAGGGAGGCATGTCGTGAACTTTGTGTCAAACGGGCCTGCTGTTTTTATGATGGATCAGATAATTGCTTCAAGGAAAATGAAGACTGGTGTGATGAAGTGGTGGCCTGTGAAATGATATGGGATACACCAGGCACTCCTACCGATGATGATGACTTTACACCTCGATTAAATCCATTGAATGAAATATGTAATTTGGCAACGATATCCACTCTCAAGGGATTTAGAGAATGTTATGATGCATGTTATGAAAATATGTGTTGTTTCATTGATGAATATTCCGACGAGGCATCCCTAAAATGCATAGACGAACGTCCAGCGGAATGTGTCGAGCATGCTCCCTGTGCTATTTTGATGACATCGGATGTGGGGTCTGCCACCAAAGAGGCTGTCAATGAACGTTGTGTAGAGGCCAACGTTGGTACGGCGGATGGATTTCATGAATGTCATCGTGTGTGTGCCGAACACCTATGTTGTTTTCAAGACGAAGAAAATCCATCCTATTGTGTAGGTTTATTAGGACAAAGTCGGTGTGATCATTATCGATCATGTGCCTTCCTCATGTCCACTACAGAACATCCTGACCCATTCGCATTTGAACGTGAAGACACAAATTTGGCACAGAATGTTAAGAGTGCATGTACCTTGGAGAATGTTGCTACCGAAGCTGGACATGAAGAATGCCGTTCTCATTGTGTCAAACGCGCATGCTGTTTCTTTACCGGTGAAGATAATTGTAAAGCGGACAATCCATATTGGTGCAATGAAATTGATTCATGTGAAAATTTGTTTCATCCACAAGCAGCTAAACCAGCAGTTACTACTAGCACCAGCAACTTCAAAGGAATATCACCTGGTCCATCCTCCTGTGATTCAACAGGTGGTATGACAGAAGAAGCTTTACGTGAATGTGCGGACGAATGTGACGCTCGACGATGTTGCTTTGTTCCAGCAAGTGGGGGAGGTTGTTACACGGAAAATATTCTGTGGTGCACGGAATATGAAACATGTGATGTTGTGTTTGGACAATTAGGTGGTGGTGATGACATAAATCCAGAAGATTTTTTGGCCAATGATGGAATTATAGGACCTACAGGTCCCAAGAAATGTGATGACTCGGCCGGTGACTTGTCTGCCGAACAACTTGAAGTGTGTAAGGCAACATGCTCACCACGAGAATGCTGTTTCAAACGTAATGATGAGGGAGGTTGCTATTCACAAGAAATGTCGAATTGGTGTGAAGAATATTCGAAATGTGAACTAGTTTATGGGCAATTTGGTGGTCTCTAACGAGAAACAGAATACCTCTTGGAGTAGCATTTTAGTAAGGCACGGCGGCACTGACGTTCTCTACAGAGTATGCACTACAGTTTGTAGTCTACTTGAGAGTATGATTGGCAAAGCACGTACGTAGTAGCAGACGAAGGATAAAATAATTTTTTCATTCTATTCAATTTTAGTAGCATTTCTTTACTTATCTATTGGGTTTGCTGCAACATCTAGAATGGCTTGCTGCTCTAATTCTTCTTCTGATTGTGATCCAACTTCATCTAACCAACCAATGAAGAAAAGTGGATACAACGATGAAATGTTACAAATGACCGTCAACAAGGCCAAATTATCAAAATTGCTTTCTGTGACTCCCAATGCCTTGGTAAGTAGGGCTCCTACTTCTGTACCAACAGTGGAGGCGCCATTGAAGATACTCATGAGTGTTGCAAAAAGCACAGCTTCTACACCCGGTGGACAAAGTCGTGCTGCTAATACCAATGTGGGTAAGAAGGCAATCTCTCCCAAGATTGCTAACGCAACATCATCACCAAATACAAAGGCACCATCGGGTATACCCAAGTCTCTATTGACATGAGTGATCAGTAAAAGTGTAGACAAACCCAATGGTGTTGAAGCGATTGATGCCCAGAATAAGATATCCTTGATTGGTACCTTCAAAGATGATAAAGAAATAATGTGCACAGATGAAAAAAAAACAGGTTTTAGTGAGGTATCGTCGACTCCAGGAGCTTATTGTATACGTGTGGCAATAGCATTTTTATAAAGAGATCAAAAAATACTGTGTGTGTACTTACATTACGAAGAAACTTTTGATACGCCCAAACTCCCACAAGTCCAGCAACGCCTGTAACAAGTCTTACCCTTCCCAAAAACTCTGGTCCAAATCCCAAGTCATCCGTCATAAAGTAAAGGAAAGCTCCATCACTTGTAGGTGTCGATTGCCACAAAAAGATAAAAAGTGCCGGACGCCAAATAGAAGGTTGACGCAGGGCAGACCAAAGATCCGATATCTGGTCTTGAACACCAGTCGCTAGGCCTCCATCATTTTCATCATTCCTACTAACCGGTTCTTCATCAATCAAGAGTGCTATACCAGAAACGATTAATGGTAATATTGCCGTAAGACCAAACACATCACGAGGACTTATGGTTTCAAGGAGAGACCCACTAAAGTAAGCAGACAATAAACCACCAATGGCAGCACTTCCCCAACATAATGATTGAAATCCTCCTGCAACCTTGGGGTCATTTGAATCTCTTGTACGCTGTACAACTATACCATCAGCTACAACATCCGAGAAAGCAATAGTAGCACTACTTAACAGTAAACATCCAATAGTGGCCTGCAATACACTAATTTGTACTCCTAGAATCGATGTAGTTGCTTCTGCTGCAGATACAGCACCAGCAGCACTACCTTGATTCAGTACTCCCCAAAAATCAGCGCCAACAGCAGCATAACTAAAACAACCCAAGATGCCTGCTAAAACCAAATATGATCGTCGACGGTAACCAAATAACGGTACGCCATCTGATAAAAATCCGTACAGTGGCTTAATGGTCCAAGGCAATGTAAAAATACCTGTCAATGCTGATAATTCAGCCGGTCCCAAATGTAATTCATCCTTCAATAGAAACGTTTGTGCCAATCGTGCTAATCCCAATGCACCTTCTACAAAATATATAGTCATAATGGCAATAATTTCAGGTGTTGGTTCAATACCCAAGAATACATTTTCTTTCATCCAAGCTAGGGCGGCATTCTCTTCATTGTCATTATTATTGTTATTATTCCCTCCATTGATTGTCTCAAGACTGCTGGTCGTCGTCGTCGTCGTCGTCGCTGCCATTGATTTTAAGTCGTCTCCACTACTAGTTTCCCATGCCGTTGAGCCATCCTTATTTTTTTTAGTAATTTCTTCATCTGAAGCAGTTTCAAACTTTTGTTGCATAATAGTGTTTGTCCTGAAAGTTCGTTCTTTAAGTAAAAAAGAAGGTCCACAATGAGATGATTTACTCGATGATTTTTGTTGCATGCCAACAAAACTCCTACTTTGACATGAAGCAACCCTGAGGTTTGATGGACTTGAAAATCCATTCGTTGTTGTTAGTGTCAATGCCACAATGACTAAAGTCTGGACAAGAGTTCTCTTCATGATGTCATGTAGAACCATTATATTGATCTTTAAAATTTATCTCACAGGTGTATGTTATCCGTATGGCAAGATTACCAATCTCGAAATCTTCCGATACGTTTGGCTGTTACGGGTGTGTTTTGTTGTTTTATGTTGTGCTGTTCTTTTTCTCGGTGAGCAGAAAAAAATGTGGAACACGAAAAAGTTCCGTCACCTCCGATTCGAACATCACACCATCCCAACACATTCGTTGCTGACCTCATCCATCGCCAGCTCTCTCTTAGAGAGAGCGAAAAACGTATTTGACCCTCCTGGTACAATGAATTACGTAGGTTTTCGCGTTGATACGTAGAATTCTACGTAAAATGTACTGGAAAAGTCCAAGGGTTTATACACAACAAAATCGAGATATCAATTGGCCCGGGCTTCGGCTCGGTGCCTTTAAACAAACGCTTAAATATACAGAGAAGATTAGCATGGTCCCTGTGCAAGGATGACACGCATAATCGAAGAGAAGCGAACCTTTTTTTTTTGTTTTTTGCCTTGTCAAACTAGATTATTCATGTCTTTGGGAACTCATTTATATCAATATTAGTCGAATTGACAAGAGCATGAGCCGTACAAAAATCGAACAAGAAAAAATGAATTCCAAGAAAAAATGGTGTAATGTGTGCAGAAAAAAATTGAAAATATGATTTTGTGAGCAACAAATTTCAACGCCATGACGCATGGAGAACACTTCAATCTCTAACTTCAAAGTGATGGGAAAACAGCTTGAAGACTCGATGAATTATTGGGGGGGGGAGCATTAAGTTTTATAAGAAGAAAATATATAGATGTCCTTCTCTCAAGAAGTCATACTGACAAGGTTAGCAAGAACAAAGTGGAAAGAGCAAGATACGCCACGGGGTAGAAAGTGTCTTTCTTCTATGGTTGTTCTAACTAAGACTTTTCATATGACTAACTCACAGACAAATTTCGTGATAACAGGCTAGTAACTTAAACCGTGGACACCATCTGAAGAAAGTGCAGCTACAAAGGAGCAAACGAAAGAACATGTTCAAAATAAACCTCAAAATGCTTAGTTTATGAAAGCTAAAATGAAAAAAAGAATGAACACAACTCCCGCAGAAAAAGTTGGATAATACGTATCTATCCCTGATTACATCAGGTGACAACGTTGTTCAAAATCTATATACATTCAATTCGTGGATTGATTCAAATTAACAAAGTTGGTCGAATGATTCATGATCACGAATTCCCT
>WKLE02002253.1:0-22406 GCA_014885115.2 Asterionellopsis glacialis
GGTGGAATCTCATTTCACCCGAAAGGTACCACGTACATGGGTACATTAGAGAGCACCAGCGATCTTCGCCGATGGTCGCATCTTTGCATCTTGAGCTCTCTAGCTAGCCCCCCAAAAGTAAGACTGCAACGAGAGTCATTGCTACACCCAGTCAATATTATTATTTTTTGTGCAAGATATCTATTCGACCATGACGGCTGTGGCAACGTCATCTTCGTCACCGAATACAATGGTCACACAAGCTGCATTGCATACGGGAGTCGATGGATTATCAAATGTTGCAAAAAGCATGGCGGATTGTTTAGATGAACCTGATCCAGTAAAGGCATTAATAGAACTTTCGAAAGCGTCGGAAGCGCGGGCTCAAAGGTTATCGGAGCAATTGCTGAAGGAACTCGATGGTCTTTCCCAAAACTTACCGGCCATTCTTGTGGATTTACCAAATCAAAAGACAAAGACACGAGGAGAAAATGATACAAATGCCATTCAAATTGCCATGGCATGTGCTGATTCGATCGAGGCGAGTCTTTCGAAAATTGCATCTGGTGGAACTCAGGCTTCACAGGAAATTCGACAGTTGGAACAGCAAAAGAGAGAGACCGACGAGCATGCACAAGATGTGGAGACAGCAATAGAGCTTCGTAGAATGTCAGAGGCAGCATCAGAGGCATTGGCAAGTCAGCAGCATAGGGTTGTCGCTCAAACAATTCGAGATTTTATTGAACAGAAACGGTTAGGGAAACACACTAACAGGGCATTGGCTTATGCTGGAGAGTATACTGTGCAGCACTTGGAAACCACTAATCAGGTATTACGTACAACACTCTTGGAAAAGTATGAAAATGCTGTCGATCATGGAGATCTTCGGACACTTGGCGACCTCACCCCTCTTTTACAAATGGTCCAAATGGAAAAGGAGGGAGTAGCATTATACTTGCGGTACCTACAAGGAGCCATGGCCTTGGAATGGAAGGAAAAACCTCGGCCTCTCAACCCTACGAATGAACCAATGTCACGGGCCGCTCTGGCACGCGAGGAGGCTAAAAGAGCAGCTGAAGGACCAAAACCTCCTTATGTGCAAATGGCAAGAATTTACAATTGTGCCGTCCAAACACTAAGGCATCATTTGCCCATGGTATCTTTTTGCTTAGCACGGGCAGATGGAGATGCTGCAGTTTGTCAATTAGTTCATGTTCAAGTTGAGCAGAATGTGGTACCCATTTTTCAAACCTATATTTCTGATCGGCAGCTTCGTCAGGTTGCCTTGAATGCACAACGAATTTATGGTCTCATGGAACAGAAATTCACAACTGGTGTTGAAAGTACTACAGCGATCGACGAAGAGGGAAACGAAGTTACTACTTCTTCGGCGATGGATATGGATGATTGTGGATTCCAAGTAGAAGTCGGAGGCTTAGCTGATGTCGACGGTGCGATGGAAGAAGCAGCATTGTGTTTGCAACACACTGAATCGTATGTTCGTTTCTTGCGGCATACTGTTAGTGAAGTCAACAAGGCCCGGGAACTTCGACACAAAAAAGAGGCGGAGGAACGCCGTTTGATCCGAGAACGGCAAGAATGGGCCAATAATGGTGCACAGAAGGATGGGAATGATGATAACGAGGAAGATGAGAAACCCTACCAGCCAGTGGAAATTATTCCTGCCCATACACAATTGCACGAGGTGGTGGCTGAAGTTGGTGGGTACTACTCCGGTATTGAGCGGTGTCTTCTGCTGGCCTCGATGCAGCGCGCCTTCATTCAAGTGAGCAGTAGCATTACGGACCCTCGCCAATACACAGACCTCAACATAAAGGGACACAGAACAAGTGGAGATCGGGCAGGCATCCGGGCTTTGAAAACGTCCTTGGTCGAAACATGTTTGTATGCCACGCGTCGTGCCACCCAGCGCGCCTTTGCCACAGGACATACAGGAACTGCATCCGCCACAGCCAACTTTGCCTCTGACTGTCTAGGAGGTGTTCTCCTTGAGGTCATGGTACATCGCACCGAAGAGTATGGTGTTGCAAAACTCAAGCCTGGCGAAGGATTGCTAGAGGGGTCATCGGGTCTTTTTAACAATGCTGTTTTGGCTTCAGCGAATAGTATGATTCGCCGTGGAGCAGGTGCTGCAACTGGTGGAGCTTCCGGCGCTACCAAGACGGCTGAAGAAAATGAAGCGACACGGCGCCGAATTGAATACGGTATCGCGTATGCTTGTGCAACTATGAATGATTTAGAAGTTGCTGTAGCTCACACAGAACAGCTTGAAAAAATGTTACAGGGTGAAATTGAAAAGGGTTTCCCCTCTGGAACGCATGATACAGAACAACTTGTCATGTGTGTCAAGACATTGAATCCTGTAACTGAATCCTTTCGCGCAGCTGCCAACAGTGCAATTGAATCCCTTGTTTCAGTATTGACACCACGTGTTCGCAGCATTGTTAGCGATGCAGTTGGAACTGATAGCCCCAACGCGACGTCTTTTATGGGAACTTCTGTCATAGGAACTGTCAAGGGTGCAACTGAGAAGGCCATGGTCCGTATGAATTACAACTTAGATGATGCCACTTACCAGTTGCTACAACTCAGTGAAGGATTTATGTCTCGATTATGTACCACTTTAGACATGTTGGTGCTACCCCTTCGCACGCACTTGGCTCCTCGTTTATCAGATGCTTTGTTCTTGGGAATTCTTGGAAGTGCAGCAAAGCGTATCGAGACTGCACTTCGGCGGTGTCATTTTACGGCTCTTGGTGCACTCAGTTTGGATTCAGATGTTCGGGATCTTTTGAGCTATGCCAAAGATCGCTTGGATTCTCCTGAACTGACATCAAACTTTACCCTTTTTCGCGCCTGTACACCTTTGGCACGTTTGGTACAAATTGCTCGTTTACTTCAAGTTGACGACCTTGACGACGTACTTGATTTAATTTCCTCATCGAAACGCAAGGGCAATTGGGATTTGAAATTGGAGGATGCCAAGGCATTTTTAGGTCTTCGAGTGGAATTTGAAACTAGAAAAGTGAATGAATTGCTAAGTATTTCGGAAGGAGATGAGTAAACCAAATATTATGATAGATTTATATTTCTATGGCGTCTCTACGTTGTGTTCTTTGAACTATACAGAAATCTCAAAGCCCGTCCACTTTTTTCATAAACGAAATTATTGCTTGCGCAACATCAGTAGGTTTTTCTTGCATAACCTGGTGGCTGGCTTCTGGTATTTCTACGAATTCAGCACTCAATGAATCACTCAAAGACTTTCCACCAGTGCAGGGTAGTAATCCATCATCTTTACCATGAATAACAAGAAATGGAACTCCCTCTCGTACTTTTTCTACCTCTTTTTCTGTAATCCACGTCATTTGACGATACCACGCCTTGCACATGAACATGTCATTTTCCATACTTCCCTCGAATGCCTCTTTTTTCAAAGCTAAGGCAGAGTTTTCATGGTATGCATTCTTCACAAACTCTTTTGTCATTGACTCTTGTAACAATTTTAAAAAGAAGAGTGGCATTTTAAAAATCGGATGTCCTCCATCTCGTTGAGGAGAAGCGCCACCCTTGAAACCTGGTGCTAAAAGAATAGCGCCAACTATGTTTGCTGCATTGGTATTATTCTTATCAAGAAGTAGACGTATAATTTGGTTGGTCCCAAAGGAATGACCTATCAATAAAAGTGGTTTGTTAGGGTCAAGTTTTTTTACTAATGCTTGAAAATCTAAAAAATCTTCATGAGGACTGTAGTCTTTGAAATTCCCTCTTTTTGGAGGACAAGAGTTTCCACAGCCAAAAGTGTCATACATAGTACATTGAATAGAGCAAGGCGGTTGCATCTCCTTCATCTCTTTTGATAAAGACTCTAGAAGAGAACTGTACTGCGAGGATGCAGCACAAGATCCATGTACCATGAGCACATTCGCGGATGGTTCTACTGACTGATCACCAATCAAAATTTCACCAACAAACAGTTTGCGACCAGATCGGACAAAGTCAATACTGGATAACTGTATGGTTTGCATTCTACTAGTATGGTATGAATATTATACTTTCCGGCAATATTATGGAACACAATCTAGATGTTAGCTAGATGGTGCTGCGCTTTGGATGAGATCTGAGAGAGACTCTCGTGTCTCGAGAACAAAAGCAGATTTTGAGATTTCACTTTTTTCAAAATAAGAGAACCCTGAAACTGTTTCTCGGAACAAAAAATTATTCACTCCCGACACAAGAACTACTTGGAGTGCATAGCATGACTCAAGGAATTTTGAGATGCCATCTGCTCTTTCTTGAAGAAACCTATCATCTCTCTATTCTCCATGCTACACACAATCGCCATGGATTCTTTCTTGTCACCTCTTGGAAATTGTGCTGATCAAGATGAAGATGTGAACGAACAAGATCAACAAAAACGAATGGTCATATTTAGTGGTGGTACAGCTTTCAATACTGTCGCTCACGAACTCCAGCAGGGTGTGACTCTCAATGTTGCTCATGTACTACCAGTTTCGGACGATGGTGGGTCAACGTCAGAAATTGTACGGGTCTTGGGTGGACCTGCAGTGGGTGATATTCGAAGTAGGTGTCTTCGTCTCAGTGATGAATCAACACCGGAATCGAGAGCTGTTAAGCGACTGCTTGGTCATCGGTTGGTTTCGCCCGCCACCGCTCCCGCGAATATGACACGTGGGGAAATCCGATTAGCAGCCAGAGGAGAATGGCTTTCCATCGTGGAGGGTGATGACGATACTACGAAACTTTGGAGAGGCATTTCAACGGCATACAAAGATACTATTCGGGCTTTCTTGGTACATTTCCATGTTAATGTTCTACGACATGCTACAGAACGATTTGATTTCACGGGAGGATCTGTTGGAAACTTTTTTTTTGCAGGAGCCCGGATGTTTTTCCAATCCATGAGTGCTGCAATATTTCTCTATTCCAGAGTATCAGGAATTCCCTCCGAATGTAAAGTATTGCCTGCAGTGATAACAGGGGAACGGCTGACACTGGGGGCTCTGCTTTCAGATGGTACACACATACGTGGTCAGCGTAATATTTCTCGTCCACCTGAATCTTCTGGCCAAACAAGCAGCAATCACGGATTGGCTGGAAATGGGTGTTACGGAAAAATCTTACCTTCTCCGATTGAACGGGTCACATATTTATTCCACGATAAGAACCAACCTATGAACTGGTGGGATGATAAACAACAGGTGCATCCCGACACAAATCCTCAGGTAGTAGCCTCTCTGAAACAGGCAGGGTGTATCATTTATGGGATGGGTTCTCTCTATACGAGTATTCTTCCGACTTTAATTCTTACCGGCATCGGATCACATATAGTAGACAATACTTGTCCTAAAATCCTTCTTCTCAATGGCTGGCATGATCGAGAAACTACTTGGAAACTACAGGACGGAACAATAAAGGCCATGGACGCTACCATGTTTGTACAGGCTGTGGTGAATGCTCTTGATTCCAGTTTTCAACGGCATGATGGGGCTAACAGCCTTTCAAACACTGAGAATCGAGGTATGCCTTTGATTACAGACTATATTACCCACATCCTTTATCCTCAAGGTGGGGAAGTGGAAATAAACATAACATCGCTCAACGAATATTGTGAAAGTCGTTGTAAATCTTTTGATGGTAATACAGACGAAACAAGTAGTATTCAAGTCGTTGAGGTTGAATCTGTTTCAGCAGACACTTACGCAGATAGCAGTAAAAGTGGGGGGACATCACAGCATAAAGCATTTGACCCGGAAGCCTTAGTCTTTGTTCTTCGTGGGATAACACGAGAGTCAATGGGGTATTATAAAAGAAGTCAGAGTGCAACATTTTAGAACTTCCTAGATACGTTGTGTACTATAAAAAAGATTATTTTGAAGAGGAGAGAAAGAGTGAGACTAGTTCAAGTTCAATTCCACAAAATTGGTATTCAAATTCAACTGAAGTTTAAAGCATAGAGATGTGAGTTTGTCTCTAAATTGAAACTATCTTCATTATGTTTCCGTTGAGAAAAGTCATTCCTAGATGTCTGTTTTCTGGTGCTTTGATCGTCACCAGCCGAATTGTACAGGACTAGAAGTGAACATATAATTGAATCTGATGATATGCTCACTACAAATCATGATCGCTGTGTCTTTGCTAACAATGAATCAAGGAACCCTCGGGAATTGAAGGAAGATTTCAATATTTTAGATAAGAAGACAGTACGAGAATTTCGAGATTTTTTGGCACGGATTAGGATCGACATTTTTCATTATTTTTGAACCTATCAATCCAATCATGAATTGTCGGTGATGAGCAAACAACAAATAGGAAAACTTATCATTCCCAATGAAGGATTGGGAATAGGCTCAAAGCTTGGTGAAAGGATGGCTATACTTTTGTTGGAGAACAATCACAAGATAGTCCACTGTCCTAACAAGTAAACAAAGTTCAGAAAATTTAGACTCATCACATACTCCAACGAGCATTTTTCAAGCCTTACAACACAGCTTTCGACATAACAACTTGATAAAGCTCCACCATGTGATTTTTAAAAATGGCGGCACACAACTTGAGAAAAGTAAATTTCTTGAATAGACTAATTGATTTGACTACAATCAAAAAATTAAAACAGAATTATATTTCAAAAATACAACCAGCAAAAGAAGAAAAACTTTCAATCTTTCGCTTACTCTTCAGCAGCGGGTTCTTCCTCAGCTGCCTCGGCCTCAGCGGCTTCGGCTGCTTCGGCCTCGGCTGCCATTCTCTCCTCTTCCTTCATCTTGATGAATTCGTCTTGTTTAGCTCTCTTCTTTTCGGTGGCCTTTGCCTCCTTAGCGTATCCTTCAGGGACTTCAGCGCCAAGGTGCTTAGCAGCTGTGGCAATTCTTCTCAAAGACTTTTTGTAAATCGTGGCACCTGCCTCTTGGGTAAGGTAAGGCTCGATTTCAGTAAGGGTTTCGGAAAAGTTGTCCTTGGTCAAACCATCGATAGAACTGCGGACCTCGGCCATTCTGGATGCCTCCAAAGTCGTGGAGCTTCTAGTGACGCCGAAGGTGGCAGGAGCGAAAGCATCCGCGCCAACAAGAGCAGAGACAAGAATAGCGGCAGAAACAACGCGTACCATGATTTCAACTGTAACAAAAAATGTATTCAAAAGAATTGTGTTCTTTTTGATGGTTTTGCTGAGGCCAACAAAGGAAAAGCGAAGCGCCGATCAGACCCTGCACTTGTACTGCTGGTACACATAATACTATTCTGCATGCATCGGTTTCTGTTACCTGGTACGTGTATTTACCATGGTACGTCAACGTTTTGGTCCTACCGGTTCCTGGTGTACAGTATCATGCGTATGAATCAGGATCCAGCTGTTCACACGAATGAGCTGTTGCTCCCATCAAAAAGTACGTCAGTGTCTGCTATTCGCTCCACGCTGGGCTCCAAGAGTCACAGATCCTTTTCCTCTATTGACAGACTAGGGTTAAATAAACAATTTGTACTGTACATCTTCCGGATCCTAACGAATTCGAGAATGGTGGAGTCGGTTAGATTCAACCCCTGCAACATTATGTGCCTAGTGTTGGGAAAATGACAAATTTATGGTGCATAGTAAATACAACCAATATATGATAATTCTTATTAGCTAATGATTTTCACTTTTCTTTCAATTGAGCAGTGGTTTATATTCTTAAATTATGCTATTACAACAACGAGGTTTGCCTAAAAAATTTCTTTGCTGAAAGTATATGTATACTTGTCTTGTTGTTGGAGTGAAAGAATGTAGCTTTAGTTTTGATAGTAAGGTTTTGTCCATGACATTTTGTTCCTTATTGCTAGGGTCTGGCTTCACCTTAATACACAACAAAACATCAGAAGAGTAACCTTGTTTGGTTCGTTGCTGGAGCCAGCAGCAAAACTATTGCTGGTAAATGAACAACAAAACATAAGAAGAGTAACTTTGCTTGGTTCCATTGGAGCCAGCAGCAAAACCATTGGTAAATGAACAAAAGAATGAGTTTTTGGTATTGCACAGACACAACAAGAAAAAGAGACTTTGTATAGCTGACAAGAAAAAAAACATGCTAGTGTGCACATGTGCAAGATCATTGGGAACACAACTTGCACTTCCTCTGCAGCCGTACACGTAGCACTCAACTGCATACCTCTTGACTGGCATAAGCAAAGGGATGATTGTAGGCAAGGATAACTTTGTTGCTCCTAAGTCAAAGGATACAGCCGATCCAAAGGCAGTTTGGATGCCAAATGATAGGAAGTCAGTGAAAGACCTGTATTCTGATTTTTGTGAGTAAATATGAGACACCACGAATCAGTCCAAAGAAATAACCATGCAGACAAATTACATTATGGTTGAGCTGATGCACAAGTACTGGCCTAAGTGTCCAAGTGGTAAGGGAGTCTCAGCGGCCACTATGTTTGATATGTTCCCGCCTGAAGCGGAATCAAGAAAAAAATTAGGAGCAGAGGCGGTTAGGCGGTCGACCGTGCAGTACCAGGTAGTAAACTGCCGAAATTTATTCCTCGTACCATTACCAGGTACCAGGTAGTCCTCTCTCTAGAGAGGGTCCTACTATCAACTATCAAGGGTACTGACTGTACAGGCATGAAGTTGAGAACGAGTGGCTGTGGTGATGCAGTGGTGATGTGAACTCCAACCAGGTAACAGCAAGTTCTACTGTATCTGGTACGAGC
The DNA here is from genome assembly GCA_014885115.2 of Asterionellopsis glacialis. Classification (NCBI taxonomy): domain Eukaryota; phylum Bacillariophyta; class Plagiogrammaphyceae; order Rhaphoneidales; family Asterionellopsidaceae; genus Asterionellopsis; species Asterionellopsis glacialis. The sequence continues at coordinate 8,713 of WKLE02002253.1, forward strand.
TCGTACCTGCTAGGACCTTGTGTACTTACCGGTTACAGCAGTCCACCAGTACCTGTTAGGATGGCTGCATATCCAATCCTTCTTGCAGAACAGTCAATTTGCTTTGCATCTGTGGTAACGTACAGTTTCAATTTGATAAGTTACACAATGCATTGACAATCAGGTTAACAATCAGGTTTCATCTGTCCCACTCCCTACCTTCACGCTGACACAGAAACTCCAATGGTACGTTTATTATTATTTGTATCTTTGCACTAGAGAGAAATTTGCAGTTTGTCCAGGTGATTAAACACGTATTTAGATGACGAGTCGGAGAGAACCCTCCATGCGTTATGCAAAGGAGATCTCAGTGTCGATCTAGTACGAGGCATTTGTATGATGGCAAGCGCAATCATTGTTTCTCTGCATGTAAAATTTTTTTGATCATTCCGTATCTGATGCTGTTTCTCCCGCTCTTTTTTTGTTACTCTTTCTTTACTTGCTTCAGCACTGACATACATCAAGTAGTTAGTATACTCGACAATCATCCAAATAGAACGCACCCCCATGAAATCTAAAAACTATTTTGATATTCACTAATTTGCTTTTGGAGAGGTTCGATAATTGAGCTGGGATTATCTAATCATGATCAAGAGGTAATTTAGCATGGTTTGTTGTCTTGTGACGATACTGTTTCACGAACCATGAATCCATTGCGGATCATGCATGACCTTGGATATTTGCACTCTCCGAATATATAATAACCCACCATGAAATACTAAAAAAACAAATGAGTTCATATTCGTACACTACTTATTTTTTCTATCCTTGTTGGCATTTGCTTTTGTTAAAAACGCAGTTGTACTTGAGTGAGGGATAACGATTATGTTGAGTATTCCAATCAAAAAGCGATATAAAATATTTCATATTTATTCTTGCAACAACCAAGTTTTGACTTTACTCAGAAAGTAGACTACTTCTTACTATATCACCACGCACTTTTTCAGGGAAGAAACTCAAAAGTTCACCACAAACTGTTTCATGAAACTCTTGAAATTTGAAATTATCTGGGGGGGGATGCCTTTGGTGGTAAGGAGTAGAAATAGTCCCTGGAAATGAAAGGAGCAAGATAAAAAAACACGGTAGTCCTTGCTTTCTTGTATTTATTGAATCCACATAAGTATGTTCCACCAGTTATATTGAAAAAAGAACGCACGGAACTAGTAATTCGCGTCGGAGAGAGCCTCTCCAGACTACACAAGACTCTCTAGAGGACCTCTAGTCTGCTATCTCCAATCTAAATATATCGGTCGACTAGCTATAATCTCTCTATTAATCACTCTCTCGAGGTCCTGGAGACTCTAGAGAAAAAGAATCTCTGTACCAGTAAATGGTACTGAATGAACAAAGATATTTTTATTTTACCTTTCTACAAAATGTGTAAGGTGTACTTGTAGTCCAAATAATATATGTAACAAGTGGTTAAAATGTGACAAGTGAGGGATCCATGTACCAAGTTCGAAAGCAGGGCAGACCATCATATAACCCCAGCCCTCACATAGTACCCAGGTACAGTATCGTGAGAAAATTACCAGTACTGGTGCTGGGATGCCGCTGGACGGATGGGACGCTGGCGCAAAATGTGGCGCCGTTTTATTTGTCTACTCTCCTCACAAGGTAGGACACTACCATGCTTTTTGTACCGGTACTCACCTCGCACGTTGAGGTTCGTCTCTGCTTTCTTACCTGTTTTTCTATTTGCTTGTGATTGGTCTAAATTTTTTGCAACACAACGCGGAGTCTCATCATTGCACATACGTGGCAACTAATAAAGTATTCGTATCTGAATTATCTATACCTGCCTATTTAACACAAAATACTTCCTAAATACTTTTCACAACAACAAAAATGGAAAATAAAGGATAGTCTAGTATACATCATTAGCAGTAATCAAAAGCATGCTAATGGTAATGTATCAGTTAGTATGTAGGATCTTCCCCAGGTTGTTCGAAAAAACGAGTGCAGTATACTACAAAGACTGGTATTGTACCGGAGTTTTCTATATAAAAAAAGGTGAGTGTTCTCCTCTAAAAACCAAATTACTCGTATTAATTGGTAAGAACATTAGGAAGTAAAATTTCTGCTCGGCCTGCGAAAACAAAACAACCGGGAAACAAGAACAACGTAAAATTCTCAAGTTGTTGAACTAAAATTATTAATACACTATTTCTCGGGCATGTACGTACCAAGTATATATTTTTGTTGAGACGTTGCTTGGTTAGAAGCACATGCAAAGAATATTATAGTGGGATAGGATAGTTATATAAAACAGAGTGATAAGAAGGTTTTCGCAACAAAACGTTCGAAGGTTCTGTTGCTTATCTTCAATTTTTGGCCTTTGTAATTAGCAAAACGTAAAACGAACTTTAAACTATTCCGAAGGTATAGGCAACGGCGGCATTATCTTTGCTTTATTTTGGGAAGTGTTACTGGTTAGTTTCACTAGGCTCACAAATCAATAAAGACGATAGAAGACTTGGTAACAATTAAAAATCGACAAGATTAACTCACACCAGACCATGACGACTCCACACATGAACTCCAACCGAGCAAAGCGGAGCCTTCGGCATCCTCCTACAAAAAGTCATAATATGAAACGACTACTTCATAGATGTAGGCTTACGCAAGTAAGCTATCCAGTTGTATTCGCAGTGCTTGGTTTATTGGTTACATATGCGCTGCTCTTACGGAGAGCACTTGAACTACAGTCACTAGAACTTTACGGTCAGTCACCAGATCAATGTCGAACACAAACACAATTATGCATGGCAGAAGTAGGAGCGACGGTGAATAAATGCACGGCACAACAGGAACTGCCACTTCCTTGGGCACCACGAGAAGGTGCCCTACAACGACAAAGGCGACAACGTAACAGTGGTAATGCAAACCCCCAAGTTTGTATGATAGTAACAACGTACAATGTGGAAGCGTATGTCGGAGAGTGCCTTGAAACAGTGTTGGGTCAAACGTATGAAAAATTAGAGATCATAGTGGTAGATGATGCATCGACTGATGGGACAGCCAAGATTGTGAAAAAGTACGCACAGAAAGACAAACGATTAAGAATGATTGAACTGCGACACAACACTAATGGTGGAGTAGGACAACCTAGCAATATTGGTATGGAGAACTGTTCTCCCTTGAGTGAATACATTATGTTTGTGGACGGTGATGATTACTTTGAATTGGATGCAGTAGAATCAGTTGTCGAGCAAGCTTTGAAAATCGATGCGGATGTGGCCATGGCAAACTTCGACATTTTTACAGTCGACGAAACGAGTGGGCAAGTGAATTTTACTGCTGCGTATGATCACGAAAAGTGGATCCAACTTGCTGCTGAAATACCATTCAACATACTGACTCATCCTGTAGTTCTTCGTGCGTCACCAGTACCATGGCGCAAACTTTACAAAAGAAGCTTTATGCAGACATACGATTTGAAATTCCCTGAAGGAGATTACTTTTATGAAGATAATACATTCCATTGGATGGTTTTGGGGCATGCTGCCCGAGTTGTTAAGATTGATCGAGTATTGTTCCATCATCGACGACAGCGAAAAGGACAAACATCGTTTTCATTTGAAACAAAGAAAAAGAAGGGCGAACAAAAAGCGATGGTAGATGACAGCTGGTGGGATGAATATTCGGGTGCAGTTCGAATTGGTGGATACTTCCCAAATCTTTATCAGATTGGTGAACTCTTGTTTACAGGATTTCAAAAGAATCTTAGGTCAACTTGCACACGAGTTGCTGTGAAGGATATTGCACAAGTTTACTTTGAATTCCTTGCAGCAAGTCGGTGGATTAGGCACCCACAGAAAACAAAGGAGATGAAAGAAAAATTTATGAGACTCTTCGTCCAATACAGGGATCATTGGGTGGACCATATTCCTTTTGATTACAAGGCGGACTTGGCTTCCTCGATTTACTTCGAATCTGGCGTAAAAAGCAAAGACGTTGACCTGTCCATCATTATGCCTACTCTGAACGTTGCTGACTTGTTACCCAGTCTTTTGGAATCAATGTACAAGGGACTACAAAAAAGTCCTAATTTAACCTTTGAGGTTTTCGCTGTAGATGACGGCTCCTCGGACGGGACTCAACAAATTCTTCGTGAATTTGCTGCCAAGCATAAGGACAACTTTGTTCTGTTGTCCACCAGTTCAGGTACAACCCAACTCGGAGCCGGACGTGCCCGGAATAGAGCTATTCCCCTCGTGGAAGGACGATATGTCTATTTTGTCGATACAGATGATGTGTATGACTTTCCCGCTCTTGCCAAATCTGTTGAGGTTGCCACAAAGCGAAAAGTTGATTTATTAATTCTACCATACAAAACAGAATATGTGAAACTTCAGGGTAGTAAAATTGAAGGTATGCTATCCAAAGATCAACGAGGATGGAACCGCATTTGGTCGTCATGGTGGTGGCCACCAACTGGTCAAGATGCCCGGAAATCCATCGCTCTTGACCTCATAAACTATCCGTGGAAACAGTTGACATCATCCAAACTTATCCGAGATGCTGACGTTTTCTTTGGACCAACACGGGTACATAATGATGTGCAATTCCATTGGACATCGATTGTGGCATCTCGCAATTTGCAATTCCATAATGAGGTAGTATGCACTCACAGAAAATTTGATCCAGCCGTTCGGGGGCAACTAACGGAGGTCAAGAGCGTTGCCAGACTTACAGCGATCGATGCCATTGGGTTGACACAACGTGCACTTGCGAGACAAGGTGCGTTCGAAGAAGCTGGTGGAGATCAAACCCTTAAACAGTGGATTCATTTTGTGAAAGATTTAGTGAAGTGGGCTGCAGATCGGGTACCTGATGAATGGATACCCGAATATCAAGACAGAAGCAAACGCCTGATGGAAGCATGGAAGACTGAAGATCCAGCATCTCTCCGAACTTGGCCATACTGGGTAAATGGTTTGGTGGAATCTCCAATACCATCTGCTAAGGTAAAAGTTGAATAAGACAATAATTACAGATGCATGCTATAATATATTTTGTCTATTTGATAAAGTTTCCCCGAAATTGCAAAAAGCGTCCGATACTACTCCTACTAACTTGCAATTATGGTGGCATTATGAACTTAATACTCGTTTGCTTCTTGGAGATGCAGTAGGCGATTTCGGCGGTCTACCCCTACTGTGTCGCTTCGGTTCATACCCTGACCCCGCATCGTTGACGGTATGTTCTAGTTCTTTGATAGCACGGCCAGCATCAGCAAGTCGTTGCATTAACATGGCAAGGTCCATATCCTCCTCAAACGTGTCACAGAGATCCTGATTTGATAGCAGCTTTGTTGACGTATTTTTCATTTTTTCTTTTATCGCGTCCATAGTATCTGAAGCAACCATCTTGATACTTGCGTCGCTCCCAGAACTTTGCACACTTGCGGACTCCCATCTTTCATCTTTGATTTTTGATAACTCGAGTTGACTCTGTAGATTCATTATGTGTTTATCATATGTATCCTCATCCCCTAGAGGAGATACCGTTGTGTCAACAGTAGGATCGTCTGCAGTGAACTGGCTTTGAGCATGAGTTGGGATACCAAATAATGTGCACTTAGTGTTGTGACACATAAAGCTGTCAGAGTTGGAATGCATTTCTCCAAGCTGTTCTTCACACAGGCGGCAACTTTTGACTTTAAGTGCTAGTTGATGGATCATCTTGTTTGATTCCTGCGATGCATAAGAATTGCTTTCAACATATTCAGAGACAATTTCTTGAGATGTTTGAGAAATATTCTGGATATCCCCTTCCTCGGTCTGTAGCGCATTTCCATGTCTGACATCACCAGCTTCTTCAGGCTCGTCAAAGGTTAGCAAGAGTTCATTGCCATAATCAGGCGACGGTTTTTTTGTATCTGAGTTTACGGCTTTATCGTACGATTCCGTGGTTTCGCTACTTCTTGAGAAGACGAGCTCTGGCTTGCTATCATTTGATTCATGACTCCTCGAAAGATACATTTGGTCTGAATGGCGTAAAGAATAGTCGACATCTGATTCGTTAACGCTAGGTGGGTCGGGTCTTTGGCATTCACTTTGTTCAGGTGCATCTCCCCGGTAAGGAAAACCCCTTCTTTCCAATTGAAGTTGCTGAGTAGACAAAGGAAATCTTCCAAAATTTTCATCATCATTTTTCAAGTCACTCATGTATACTTCCCTACCTGCCGTTGGATGTCGGATTTTAGAAGTGTCCTCGTAATAATCCTGTGGCACATGCTCATTAGCAGAAGCCTGGGCATCGTGACGAAAGTATTCCTTATCCTGTGTGGGGCTTGAATCTTGGCTGAAAACCTCGGATCCGCTACTAACACGTTCACTGTCATACCGTTTGCTAGGTGTTGAAGAGGGGTGCTGAATTAGTTGACGATAAGAACTATTCGCTTGAGAATGCTTCGTTGAATATTGATTAGCTTCTTCCCTTTCGTTTTGATACGAAAGCGGCTTGTTATTACGACGGTTTTGTTTCAAAAAGTTTAAAAGTGCTTCGTCGTCATCTAAATCCAAGTCTTCCGGAACAACAAAGTATTTATAACCTTCAGATGTCGGTACAGAAAGTGAGCTTTCCACATCAAACTGTTGAGATGGAGGCTGAGAGTAGGACTCGTCTGTCCCAGTGCCTTCTGTGCCTGATAATGAGAGGCCGCGCATCAAGCGTTCAGTAATCCCCGAAACTTGTTTGATGGGGCGATCTATGACCAAAGAATCGGGAGGAATATTGTGTCCTTGGTCACAGAAAATACATTGGATCTCGTTGGTTGGAGATTGCATTAGGGGTCCACAGCAGTCTGAACAATGCGAGTCTGTGAGGAGCCAACCATTCAAAAGTCTCCGATATACTTCTTCACTCAAGAAGGTTCTGAAATTAACAATTTTGCAGAATAGTCAGAAACGTTGATTTGTTTGTTTAAAGTGAAAAAAGAACATTCAAACTTACGGGTCTGTTGGCTGTCGTTGTCCTATATTTTCTACTTCATCACCATTATACTCTTCCTGAGCATTCGCATCCAAATCATAAGTTTCCTCTGAAGATTTGAATTCTGTGGGTTCGTATCTCGGAGATGCTGGCCCAGAAGCACTGAAATTCACAATTTTGGAAAATCATAAGAAACATGGAAATGTTTTGAAAGCGATATGAGGAATATTCAAACTTACTGGTCTGTTGGCTGGTAGTCTCGTTTAGTTTTTGCTTTACCAAAATCATAATCTGCCCGACCATTCACCTCCAATTCGTAAATTTTATCTGAAGATTTGAATTCCGTGTGTTCGTATCTCGGAGATGCAATCCCAGCAGAACGAGGTGTTCCTTCAGCATTCATATTATCCACCGTCCGCACTCCTCTAGATTGATCCAGAGATGCAGAGATAGTAAGATCTTGGTTCGTCACACAAAATTTGTTTATATCCGCAAGAATTTTCTTTGGTTTATTATGTGACAAACCCGGGTCGCTTGTTGAATCAGTCAATTGAACTGACATAATTCTTTGACCTTCAGATTTCGTCTGTTCCTGGCTTTGCTTTTCGCCGCTCAACTCGGATGCGTTGGCCTCATGTGGCTGTGAGAATTGATTAGGACTCCCAGACTGTTCAATGCGTTTCTGTGACGCGCGTTTTTTGGCCTTCTTCTCCACTAGAGGGCATACTACACAGATAGAATTGCCATTTTTTGCCATTAGTGGCATTTCGCAAAGATTACATTGTATCTGAGTCAAGAGATACCCCTCCATCAGCATTTTTCCAATGGCCTTGGTTGCAATACGACGCCTGACAACAACGGCAGCAAAATATATAGAAGTATGTGAGTAACATGCAAGCATAGGAAAAACATGAGCAGACAATTTCAACCACTAGAAGAACTCACTTTTCCTGATAATCACTTATGAGAGTCTGCTCCTCTTTTATTGTACTGATCGATTCCGCCGACTCTACCGTAGGTATCTCATTTTTCGTGAGTTTGTAATCGCCATCTTGTGTGCCCTTGGTTTCTTTGATAATCGCACCTTCAGCATCAAAGGCCTTGTTCGCAGTTTGAACTTCTGGTGGGTCCTTTTGTACAGTCAAAGCAGAAAGGCTCCTGTAAGGGTGTTGATTTTGGCTAAACGTGCTAGGTTTTCCCTCATGTTCATCATATCTAGTATTCTCTTCATTTCTGAGATATTGACTATTTTCATCAGGTAATCTACCTTGAATCGGAGTGTTATGAAGTTGATCTGACAACGTTACCTCTTTTTCCTCTGGATCATCAAGATTTTCACTCGAACCCTTTGATTCCATACTCCTACTAGGTTGAGGGAGCTCTTCATTTTGACCAGATATCTTATCTACAAATTGTCCATCAGACCAAGATTTATCTTCTATGGCGTAATTGGCATCGTAAAGATCATGTCTTTCTGGATCTGAATCCGGTGGTGGATATGATGCAGCAACCATGATACTAGCCCGTTGTGGTCGTTGTACTTGATTTTGCGATGCAATAGAGCTGCCCGAACTTTCTTGAGAATAACTTCGCGCAAGCCAGTTGGCCAGGTCCTGCAACAGTTGCTCGCGCTCTTTGTCGTCTCCTGAATCGAAGACAATGTAGGCTTCACATTTTTGGCAATAGGGAGGGAGGTTTTTTTCCTGCCTTACAACTAATGAATCTAGATTGATCCGCCCGTCTAAATTATTCTCTTCCCTGTGTATTTCCTGATTCTCTGCTTTGACATTATCGCAATAAGAACCAATTAATCCATTATAAAGACAATTAAGTGGTAGCATCATGGAGCACCCCAATCCGTTGCCAAAGCATGCCGTTTTTTTCTCAATGATAGGCTGTGCTGAAGCTGCAAGACGTTCAACGTCATCTTCGAGTTTTTTCGTTGCATACTCATGGTATGTACGAAGCGATGATTCGTCATCGCCGAATGATGAGAGTCCTGTCATATTTTGACGATAACTACTTCCCCCGTCAACTCTGATACTGCTAGCGATGGATGAGTTTGAATTGCAGAGAATCACATTAGCGGACGACATGTCAGGAGCTGTGGTTATTGAACTCTGAATCAGTGGTCGTGCACACGAAGGACAGATCCCACAAGACAAAGTTGCGTTTGCTGCTCGCACTTGTTCTTCTGCAGAACGAGGAGGTGGCGGCTCATCACGGAATTCGAACGAATCATAGCGGTCTTCTTCGCGTTGTTTTTCCGTTGCATAATGGTCGGGAGGCGACCATTCGGATCGAAACGATGGTTGTTGCTCTCTTGCTTTCTGTGTATTTCTTCGTCGGGGTGTCAATATCATCTCTGGTGGTGTTAATGGCTCTTTTTCTGGCCAAGACGTCCCTACCCTTTTCGCTCGAATCCTCTTTTCAGATTTAGCATCTTTCTCTTTCAAGACGTTGTTTCTTCCTACTTCGAGGTTCCCTTCCATCTCGTCCGATTGATTTACTAAAGACAACTCGGTAACAAATTGCAACTGGCCTTCCGAGAATCCCTTTTGAGCCGAACAAACAGCATTTCGAAATGACATCGAGTTAGCCGGTACCACTTCGGTGACACTGTGCAGGGAAGCTAACAGAAAATCACGGGAAGATATTCTCGAATAGTTTATCGTACTACTATCTCTCTCTCTCGTTCCCTACCGGTACGGATTGTAATCCTCTTTGGCGACAAGTCCTATTATTTATTACAATTTTTATGTGTGTTACTTCTAGGTCCTGTTATTAAAAGAAGAATATAAACAAAGCTTTTGATGTACCAGAATCGTATGAAAGAAAAAACACAATCACAACGTGTTGGTTCTCGCGAGTTAAATTTTCAAAAAAAGCAACGGATACCCTTTTCTTCTTAAATAAACTCTGTCTAATGTTTTTGAACGTGGAATGAATCCCAGAGTCCTATTTACTAGAATTGAAAATGAGTTACTCACCTATTTTTATAGATTTTGACTCCCCCTGTACCTGGTACGTTTGTAGGACAAAAAGTACTAAGATTCAGTTAGCACCGACATTATCTTGTGATACCCCAGAGGTATGTCGTACCCACCCAACTTACTATTATGCGTTTGTTGTGGACCTGGTAGGTCCGATCTACTTGGTACATCTAGTACGGTACCATGTCAGTTAATTACAGTAGTGGCTACACTGGGGAATTCAGGATACCTGGCTCGGGAGCTCGAAGAAACCGTTTGGAAATTTCCATTATAATTAAGAATAGAGTTCAGGTGCAACTGCCAGATCTACAGACACAGACACACAGACACACAGACACACACAGTCTTCACTACTTTCTATTATTGTCGATTTCATATATTAATATATTTTTCCCTCGATTTTAAGGGTCTAAATTAGAGGGAAATCAGAAATAAATCAGACCTCATCAAAGTATGTACCACTCGTAAATCTGAGTCACCCTCCTTTTTCTGGTCCTAGATGAAAGCAGAAGATTTTGATCTCTGACAGGGGACAATGTGCACTCGCCGCTGTGTGCAGCCTGCAAAGAAGCAAAAAGCTTTCTTATCCAGAAAACAGCGCATTTGTTACAAAAATCATGACAAAGCAATCATCCAATGCTAGTCCCCTTGATGTCAACAAGGAATGTCAATTCTGGATAACTATAAATAGGCCTCAATTTTTCATAATATATTTTTATTTCTTCTGGGAGAGCTTCACAGGCAGCTTTTGTTAATTTTTCATAGGATAATTGGAGGTCAAAATTCAAAGCACAACATATGGTAGATTCTGATATATTTTTTGAATCAGGAAAGGTTGATTGTAAATGTTGTTGCAGTTCTTCAATGTAAAAGGTGGGATGAGCATTCACATAATTTTCTATGTTTTTTATTTGCCAGCCAACGTGATGCTTGTATAGTATGTGTGTTTTTTCTTACAGACATGTTTTTTAGAAAAGTACTGTACTAATGATGGATGCTATCGCAAGTAGGACCCAAAAGGTTGCTAAGAAAGTCAACCTCAATGTTGTACATATGTATCAAGCTGACAATCCTCCAGTGTAGATCATCAGAGTAAACCATTCTCCTCCTGTTTTAATGAATAAAACAGAGGGGAGCAAAGTTTTTGTTTCCTGAATTACAATAAAAAGCTTGGTCTGTCACTGTCAAAAGTGACAAGCCAGCTATTTACTGATAAGTTGGTGCATTCACAAGAGTTTACTAGTAGTTTGGAAACAAATGAACAGAGCTTGTTTCCTGTAATTTGAAGCATTCACCAGGAGGTTGATGTCACTCAAAAAAGGAGGAATTCATTTTATGATTCACCGGATCCCATTAGTCTGATGCACTTGGAGCCTAAAATTGAGAAAAGAGTGGTTCCAGGATTAGGTGAACCACCAGTCCAGTACTGGACTGTGCCCCACAGAAGTTTTTTTAATCAAATTAATCAAAGCTAGTAATTTTACGTGTTATTTTTTTGTGAGGATGGAAGGATGTGCCATTTTATGGTACCAATTTCTTGATAACCAGCCATTTTTAATGGACAACCACCCATACAGTTCCATGCACAAGGAGCTTCTGCATGGAACCGTATGGGTAGTTATTAGTTAAAAATGGCTGGTTGTTACAGCACCATTTTGCAAGATTGATCGGAAGAGATCTGGGTGCAACAGCCAATTTTTGTCAGTTGGGTGAGCCTGCAATGCCCAAAAGTGCACCATCCAGGTCATCATTGTATTCAATTCCAATACAAGTTGGCTGTGTCATAATATAATATATTCATGTATGTATATACACTGGGTATATATTTCAGTAGTATAAAAATATTGAAATATGAGTAAATATATATTAACTTTTCAAAGTATATAAAATTCTACCTTCATGGATGTGTTCACAATTTTAAAAAATGATTTTTGGGTCTACGTGGAGTCTACGGACCAAATGTCATAAGTTGGTCCACCTAATCCTGGAACAACTCAAAATTTTGACCTGTTGCTCCTCCAGATCATGCTTACATTTTTTTCTGAAATAACACAATTTCAAGCATGAAATTTGCTTCTTGTTTGTATACATAGGTTATGTATATATAATATAATATAGGTCATCACATCAAAATTAGAGTATGGTATTATGTAACATCATTTGATAAGAAACCTTGCTAAGCTTTGGCTTGAAAAAGTGTCCAATAGAACAAGTAATTTCAAACTTGACAAAAAAGGGAACCATTGCTTATTGCTGGATGTAGACTATTATATCCCTATTAGAATTTTGGATAAGAGAAGATTTGCAGTAGGCATGCTGTACTGCCACAGACATCAATCAACAAAAAGACAGATGGGCTGACCATGGCACAAAGGTGCCATGACAACATCACATGAAGCCACAATGACAGACTATGACACAAAAGTGTCTAGATGGTATCATTGATGATGCCAGTCTAAAGTAAGGAGTACTCCTAACAGAGTGCCAGTATAATTCTAGTTGTGTGACACCAAATAGGTGATTGAGTTGTTCCAGAATTAGGTGAACCAATTTGTGACAATTCATCTGTAGACAGCTGCGTAGACTAAAAAAAAATATTTTGAACATTTTAATATATTCATACTCAAATAATTGATGTTCAATAAATATTTTGTCCTGGCATGCTCTTTAAAAATATCATGATAGGCATTTGTAAAAAAATAATACTATTATATATAATACAGTATAAAATGTACCATGTTATATGTATGTTTGTGTCATGAGACATTTTGAAAATGTACCATTTTTTCACTATATAAATATGAGAAGTATAAAAAGTACTATGAGGCACATAGGAATGTGAAAGTTGGAATATTTGGAGTATCCATATATTTTGAAAATATCCCATGTATACTGTATCCTACATACATGTTATTTTGAAATTCAATTCAACAAATCATATTTTAGTGTTGCTTGTAATTTAAAAGACTATGCCAGCACTCAAGCGGCCAAAAATTGGCACCTGCGCCCAATCTCTTCCGATTGATCTTGAAAAATGGTGCTCTTTGTGGTACCAATTTCTTGTTTCACAGCCACTTTCAACTAATAACCACCAGTACAGTTCCACGCAGGAGTGTCCTGTGTATGTGAATGGTACCAGTGATTACAAGGTGTAGGTGGCTGTGTTAAGAGAAATCAGTACCATAAAAAGGTACGTTATGCCATCCCTCCAAAAAAATAACACACAAAATTACTAGCTTTGATTAATTGGACTAAACAATTTTTTATGTCACAGTTCAGTACTGGACTGGTCTACCTAATCCTGGAACAACTTGATCCACTGGGCTCTAATTAGCCATTCAGAGGTGTTTGAGTTTATTTGAAGTAAACCAAACTCTGACTGACATGAACTTGTTGCTGAAGTAGCTCACTTGTAGACCATGTTATGTTTGAGAGGTCTTAATGATGAAGAACTGGTCGATTGGCAAGTTTATTTATTCACTCTAACTATTTGTACTACTCCATTTTCTTTTCTTGTTTTATTCTCCTCTTCTACTAAACCTGCAGGCTAGTAGTGCAGGATTTGAAGGACTGTTACAGAATCAATATCAGAATTTTAAAAGTGAATAAAAAACTTGGCTTCCTGGACACTAAATTCTTTTCAAATATTCATATTACACAAGACAAAGTAGCAGATAAAAACATCTGGTCATCCTTTTAAATACTGTTTTATGGTGATTTGAG
>WKLE02002253.1:22446-43843 GCA_014885115.2 Asterionellopsis glacialis
TGACAAAAAATGTAAGTATAAAAGGAAACTACTCTAGAGCCTTACACCATTACATAGCCCAGGAAGAAATTCTTTCATAAAAAATATACCACATACTGCCTAAAGAAACACAAAATTATGAGAATGACAACTTGAGAATGTGTCTATATGTGCCAAAGTATATGGATATCATTCACAACAGATAAATGCATGGGGCTGAGTCCAGAATTTGCAATTAAAATTATAGCCTCAGGATAATATACAACAACACTTTCTCTTGTGCTATGAATTGAGTTCTTTTTACTAGGAAGGGGCTTATATTTTTTAGCAGTATCATGATTTCATCTTGGACATTTGAAATCACCTTCTTAGTCATATGCTCTAACAAGGCACTAATGTTGTCTCCTTTCTTTGCCCTCCTTGTTTATACTCAAAGATAAACACTGTCATTGTGGCATCAAGATTAGGGAACTTCACTGTGTCAACAATTCTTCTTGCTTCTCCATCTGTAGCAATTGCCCTTCTTAACAATGTGGATGTAAGTTTGTGTCTGGTTGCTGGTACTTTGTTTAGGATTGCGACTTGGGCAAATATCCTAAACAGGGGGTAGTTTAGGATTGCCCAAGCCGGATAATCCGAAACTAAAATAGGTTATCAGCCGGAAGTCTTGGCTTGGGAAAGCGTAGAAAAGATGGATTTTGAGCGTCAGCCTAACGCAAGTCGAACTCGTTTAGAGTTGGGCAGGCTTAGAATGGATGCTCGAAGTACAGTACAAGGTACAGTCATGCCAGTCGAAATATTTGGAGAGAGTATCAAAAAAGACTACAATGACCTCGACAGGCATTCGAAAACCTCTTGAAAAAAGAATTAAGAAGAAGCATCTGTGTACCTGGTATATACCAACATGTTTGAAGTACGTATCACTAGTTGGTAGGATTGGTCTTAGATAATAATATTTTTATCTTACAGCTTGTGTTGGTTGGTGAGACACAGTGGGAAGGACGACGAAGAAACGAACATGATCTACAAAAAACCATAGTGGGGTACAGTAGTAGTACAGGCGGTGAAACCAATGAAAACATCTGAGACCCAGACTGGTCCAACCAGATATTTACCAGGTATATTAATACATCATGATCTAGTTACAAGTAGTCCTACTCCTACCGTGAGAACTTCGCGTCCCCGAGAGAGGACACGAAGCGGCATCCAGTGATCGTTGTGCTTGGATGGAGATCACTTGATTTTACTTTTCAACATAAAAAGCACGGTAGTTCTCAATTAATCTCTACTACTTGTAACTACTTGTATCTACTTTTGAACGTAGAGATTCTTGTGCGAAGTTTCAGGTTGTCAATCTCACATATATCATCACATCCTTTATGAATTTAAAACTCTAGGATTAAAGTTCGGTACATCGACTAGCAATGATCAAGTACCTTCGATTTGTGCTACTGCTTGTCCCAAGTCTTCTTTTCTTGCCCTCGTCGAAAGCTAATTGTCCTGCTGAACCTACTGAAGGTGAAACCTGTACAACAATTTCTTCATGGAGCGATTTCAAGTCGGCCGTCGGTGCTGCCTCTAGTGGTTCTAGAGTTGTAGTGTGTGCCCCTTTCTCCATTGAGGCTACTGCACATGTTTCTTTAAACGATCCTCTTGATATTGTCTGTAAAAAGGCATCAGAGGAGGACAAGTGCGAGATATATGGCTCTTCTTCGCACCTTCTCATCAAATCCAATAATGTGGCCGTGAAGGGGTTGACATTTCGGGACTCCACGGATACTGCCGTTAAGATAAACGCCGATCTTCGTGATGTCCGAGTTTGTGATTCATATTTTGAAAATAATCACAAGCCAGATTCTACTGGTGGTGCTCTTCGAACCAGTTCCAATGTGACACTGGAAATAATCAGATCTACATTTACCAACAATAGCGCGATCGCTAGCGGTGGAGGTGCAGTGTACCTTCAGTACTCGAACATAAGCGTCACGAACTCGACCTTTCTACAAAATTCTGCAAAGAATGGTGGTGCGATTCAGATTTCGAGCGAAGGCACACCTGGACATGCTTATGTTGAGGGGTCCACATTTGAAGAAAATACATCCACTGGTTCCGGCCCATGTATTAGCTTGAAAGATGCTACATTTGAAGACGGGGGTCAAAATTCAGGAAGTAAAAACATGCGTCTTGGATCATCCGAGTGCAATGGATTTTACGAACAAATTCCTAAAATTTGTACAGAATTTCCAGTTCCTCCAGTCATATTATCTCCAGCTGTCATTGCGTCCGATCCCTTCGGAATCCTCATGGGTTATCCTTCTTGCACTACAGGATGTTCTGGTGGTGCCATTGATTACTGGTCATTTGGTTCTGAAGACTGGATTAGTGGCTGGGGGGACTACAATATGACTTTGGATGAATCCTTTGAAGCAGACCCCTATGATTCTCGTGCTACCATGAGAAGTAGCGGAAGCATCTCTACTGTCGATGGTTCCGATGAAATAGTATTTATTGGCGATGGAAACAGTGGCAGTCCTCGCTTCTATATTGACGGGGACTGGGAAAATGTGGAGTTCACTGCTTATGGAAAGTATGTACGTGATATTAATCCACTAAGTTATTCTGGCCTTACCCTTGTAGCACGCTCCGGTCATGCAACTTACGCTTCGGACCCGTGTAGTGCTGCCGGGTATTACGCTCGTATCTACGCTGATTCGGGTGAGGTGGCGTTTCAGAAAGAATATTATCATGACACAGGGGATATCGGAAAAGTGTATTCCAATAGTATCCGGAAGAACTTTTTCGATGGTGGGATTCCTCGTGATACATGGATTGGAATGAAATTTATTCTGTATACTGCTCCTGGAACCAACAGCGTACAGCTTGAGCTATGGCTGGATCAAACGAACAAAACAGATGGTGGCGAGTGGATTTTAGTTCACCAGTACTTGGACGAGGAAGGGTCATGGCCCGCAAATAAGCCAGTCCCAGATTCTTGTTCTGTTGTTACTGATGGAAAGGCAATTCTAGGACCTCGGGATTCTTGCTTCTTACGGATTGATGCCTCAGAAGTTCATTGGAAAGATGCTAGTATCCGAAGGATTGATCCTACTACAAATGGGGCTGTCATCTCCAATATTTCAAACAAATTCAATTTTTACATTGAGTTCAAAGACGATGAAGCTAGTGTCAGCTTCAGTGACAGTACTTTTTCTCCGGAACTCTCTTTCGGCTATACTATTGCCTCCAACAAGCCTGCTAAAGTAAAACTCTTCAAGCCGGGGTGCTCAACAGATGCACCCTCCTCACTAGAAGCTGCTCCCATTATTCTAGGAAATAGTACCCCAAACTCTCTCTACACGAACGTTACAGTTAATGTCGACATCAAACAAGATAGTATTCAAAACGAGGCCAACGGTGTTTGGTCGTTTGATGCTGCAACAAACAAGGGTATTATATCATTTTGTATGCGCTTGGATCTATACACGGATGGGATTGACGAGGAAATCAGTGTGAACTTCCATGAAACTGAAGTGACGATTGATGTTGACATGGCTTCAGACTTTTCTATTACCGGAATTTCTACTATGCGTACAAATGCCACCGAAAAAGGTGCAGAAGCGGACTTGGACTACGATCTAGACGTCTATCGATGCGTTGGGGGTATCAGGATTGATCCGGTATCCGCATTGAGTCAGGGCAATAGCCTCGGTGTCTGTATCGACATCAATACCGACAATGTTCAGCTTGATAGGGTCCAAAATTTCACTCTCACTCAGGGAGACATTGCAGATGCTACTCCAGTGGTAAATGGAAATCCCGATGGTTTGACCAGTGTGGACTGCAGTCTCAACGGGAACCAAAGATGTTATATTAAGACAATGCTGATTTCTAGCTTTTTCACTCCGCAAGCACAAAATGCAAATGTTACTGCTGAGGGCGCAGTCATACTTAAGTTTGGACGCCGGAGGCTCGAAAGCAGTAAAGTAAATATCCAACACTATGTCAAGAACGTGCGAAATTTACAAGAACAAGAGAGTTCCGAATCATTTCGAGTTGTTATTGCTACCACTACTAGTAGCACCGCACAAGAAATACAAACCCCATCTTCTAACACTTCGGAGAAGTCCAATACCTCTTTGATAGTGGTTTTTGTTGCAGGTTTGTCTACTTTGATCATCTTTTCTGCTGCGGCCTTTTATGCTGTTAAGAAGCTAGATCGCTCGGTGAATTCTGAGGAGAAGAACCTGATTGGTGAAGAGCACGAAGTACACACGGAAAATACCCATCTTGCATAATTTCTACGATTTCATGTTTGTATGAATTGTAAATCTAATAATTGTTAAATTAGCCAACTGCCTTTGAAGCGCTTTCCACTTTTGCCCGTTTTGTAGGCTTTTCGTCAATACCAACTTGATCTTTCAAGAAGTATGAATCCTTGTACACGTGTTCTCCAGCTTGCTGGTGTTGACTATCCAAAGCAGTCTTTGCATCCTTGCTAGCACTGTTGAAGTCGACATTCCACAATTTGCACAGCTCTTCCAAACTGCGGCAATTGCATACACTTGCGATTGTTTGTTCCGGTAAATATTTGATCGGCATGAATTGTACACGAGGGGTTGGTGTTCGTCGATGGTTCATCATTTCACAAACTACGTACTTGATATTCTTGTAATTACCAGAGTACCGAATAGCCTCTTGCAAGTAGTCCTGCACAACAGTTGTTTTTGATAAAAGAAGAGGCGAGTCATACCCAAAAGGTCCCTTCATTCCATCGGTTGGTTTCCTGAACAAACTAGTGTTGTACAACGCCGGTCTTCCTAACAATACTCCATTCGCGCCCGTTGTTTCTTGCATATTGAGCCATTCATCTCTTGTGTAAAAGTCCCCATTAAGAAGCATAGGTATGTCACTATGCTTTGTTTTAAACAAGCTAACAACTTCTTTCAACGTATCCCAGTCTGCCGGATTCATGGCTTCGTCGCCTACTCGACGTCCATGGACAGCAACTGCTTGAGCCCCTGCTCCAACGAGAGCGTTCAAAAAGTCCAGTGTTGATTTCGTGTCTTTTAACAAACGAATTTTAGCGGAAATAGGAACTTTTAGATTTCTTCGTAAAGTTTTGATGATATCACTAGCTCTATCAGGATCTGACAATAAAGCGCTTCCCATCCCTCCACTTACAGAAAATTTCTTTGGACACCCCATATTGATATCGAATGAGGTGACATCCTGATGAACATGAAGGGCAGCTTGCAATGCTAAATTTGCTTCGCCTGTTCCAAGTTGACATACAAGCTTTCCGCGTTCTAATTTGGGGTCGATTCTTAAGATCACAGGCGCACCTCCAATTTTATCCATCTTTCGTTTTTGTTTGGCAGAAATACCAGTGAGATCTTTCAAATAATCGATGGTTCCGAGTTCGTCGTTGACCACTCGATTAGTGTTTGAAATAGCACGATCGATCAACTCTTCTGTATAAACCAAGTCTGCTCCATACTTTAATGCCAAGGACCGAAGTGGAGTTGTAGAAGCTCGAACCATTGGAGCCAATGCTTCACCACGGTACAAAAGTCTGGCTTGCTCATCCAAGGACTGATTTATTGCAAGATTTCCTTCGTTATCGTCGTTTTGACAGTTGTCGTCTTTTTTCTCCTCGTCCTCATCCTTCTGTTCCACAATCGAAGGCTCGGGAGCTGACATGGTGTGAGGCTGATTTTCGGTGTAATCAACGTTGGTAATTTATAATCTAGATTGCCAACAGAAATTATCGCAAACGACTACCTCCACCCTTGCCTCGCAGCTACGGACTTGAGACTAGCAGGACGTATCCTTGCATCAGTCGTGACAGTGATAGCCCGGGCAAAAGAAAATGGGCGAGACATGTTTTATTTCCTGTCTTTTGAATGGCTGGAACATTTTACGATGGACAGACGGAAAGAAGATTTTGCGAAATTCAATCAATCATCAATCAATTCGACTAACTGACTGTATCATAAAAAAACTTCGATACTTGAAAGCTATAAGTAGAGACAGCACAAAACTTCAAACTCGAAAACTAAAACTAGCTAAATCTCATGCTTTTCACTTCCTTCAAATACTACGGCACAGACATACATGAGGCCTGATAAGATGCACAGCACGTACAAGAAGGTAGCACCAAGGACACCGAGCCACACGTTTGAAGTAAAATCAACTTTTTGATTGTTCCAAAAATCGTGCAGCACACTTTTGAACTTTTTGTTGATTCCTTTGTTGACAGTTCTCCCTTACTTGCGCCCGATATCAAGGCTTATTCTGATGGTTACCATCACTATTCTTCAAATATCTCATCTTTTCCACATGAATCCAGTTGAAAGAATTTTTACGGATCTTTGACATGGTTCATGAGATATTTGTCCTTTTTTCTCGTGTCTCCTCGGCTATTTCTTGCTTCATGGTGGTTTAATAGAGACCTATATACACCTGGTGCCTTACCTGCTTTCCCTGAGAGGACTCTTTAGGTAACAAGGAGGCATTCAGAGAATGCTGACTTGTTAAATAATAAAAATAAAAATAACTATTCAACTCAAAGCTGCTTGCTTGTGAAAAGCCTACAAAATCTCTTTCAGTGCAACGTCTGGTACAAACGCACCATCATCAACTAATATCTTATCGCATCTACAATTTATTGCATCGTCACATTCATCGGCATCTTCACCCATGGAGTACTGTTCTATTGCTTTATTGTAAGCAGTCTTCTTAGCAAGGGAAAGTATGGTCATACTCAGCCTTTCAACGGAATTCGTTCCACTAAATACCAATCGGCTACATCACCTTGTGTAGACCAAATTTCAATTGTATCAATGGTGAATGATTTATGATTCTCTTCTTTTTCGTTTGCTTTGTTCTCGTTGTCATCCGTTTTGTCTTTTAGGCTTGTTGATGTTTCTACAACTAAGTCTTCCAATTTACGTTTTATGTTTGGTATCATATCCGTTACTTTTTCTTCCTCTGTAAAATCACCATATACTAATGATAAATGTGGCATATACGGTGGATCATTTTGACGTTCTTGAAAAATAGATCGTGCTACTGAATTTGCTTCTAATACTTGTTGGGTGCATTTCAATTTTGCATATATGCATTGAAAGTAAGCATCGCGATAACCTATCCTATCATCACTTCCACCATTGTCACTTTTATCATCCATTAATTCATATTGATATGGTTTCAATTTGGATGCTAATATTTTGGTACGGTCGATAACATCTTCACGAGACGTGAGCATACCAGCCACCAAGGTAATGTGCGGTACGTAACAAAATGTATCATACTCGTTTGACATTTTCTCAATTAATCGTGTATAAATTACATCTGCTACACTACCATTGGAAGGACACATCCATAAGGAAAATCCAATAAAACTACTTGATTTATAAGGATCTACAACGTCTTCAACATTAGAAGTATCGTCTTGTTTTTCTTCTTCTTCGTTGACTTTGTTGACGTCATCGTTGTTGTCGACCATGGTGATTCTGTACTTGGTCTCTCGAAAGTGGTGAGGGCTTCTACAAGGTGCTGGTGGACTTGAAAATACATCAAGGGGGTGGATAGAGGGAAATAAAGGGAAAGGGGGGAGAGAAAGACGAAAAAAGGGGAATGAAAGAACTAAGATTTTCAATTTTTCCTTCTTCCACTGACATCCCATACCGTTATATCATATTATTCCATGCCATCAATGTTACGTTTTATTTGATACCTCAACAACAACTGGACAATACAACAAATAGGGTATCGATCGCCATCTTCACTAGATGGCAATCGTTTCCATATATAAAAGATAATGGCAAATGCACAAAAATTGAGGAAGTTATGACATCAGGTATGTGTTGCATAGTTCATGATTTGTTATTTTTAAGCGTTCATGAATGACATGATTACTCAACAACCAACTGGACGATTGCAACAAATAAGGTATCAATTGCCATCTACATCTGATGACAATTGTTTCCATTATAGGTCCTCTATTTTGTGGGATGGAAGCTTACACATTCAACAAACAATGAACACAATACCTACATTTATTTATATGGGACCTAACAATCAATTAAGGAGGACTTAAAAATCAATGAAAGGTAGACCTAAAAATATCAATCTACACAAAATGAAATAAGATATAAGGCTTTAAAAAGGTGGCTAAGTAATGTGAAAGGAAACATTCATTACTTATGAATTATTACATGATTTGTACTATTTCAGTAGGATTATGTACAGAACATAGTTTTATGAAGAGGAAGGCTTTATAACTTTTTCATATAATAAAATACATTGCAATGTATATTCCTCAATTTCTGTTGGTTTGGCATGATTTTTGTTATGGAAACAATTACCATTGGATGGAGATGGCAAACAATACCTTATTTGTTGTAATTGTATAGTTGATTATTGAGTAATCAAGTTGTACATATACGGGTATAAATATCAAATCATTGACCATATTATACATACTTTACATCATAATACTATCAATTTCAACCCATTTGGCATGATTTTTGTTATGGAAATGATTTCCATACAATATAGATGGTGATCAATACCCTATTTGTTGTAATTTTCTAGTTGGTTGATAAGTTATCAAATAAAACGTTACATTGATGGTATCAAATAATTCAAATATGATAACAGTATTGCATGAAAGTGGAAGAAGAAAAATTGAAAATTCTTTCTTCTTTCTTCCCACTTTTTCTCCTCTTTCTCTCCCCCCTTTCCTCCTCCTTGTTATCTGATCAACTTTACCAGCACTATGTAAAAGCCTCTAACAGCCATTTCCGCATTGCCGCCTGAATTATTAGTTTCTGATTAGTTAATTTATACCATTAGGGATAAGGAGTGTATTGTGTCAAAACTCACTTCCTAGCAATTGTTGTATAAGGGAGAGATTCTCTATGCATATTACATAGGTGAAAAATCTACCCCTATTTTCATAACAGTATGTGAATTGTCGTCCAACACCACAGGATAAATTAAGAGCTACTTATGCTATGAAAAAATAGAGGCTTCGGGCAAACGGTCCTGTAAGATTGCAAGGACAACATTTGGAGCCAAAGGAAAAACTCTTGTAATATAGAAAATTGCTGACCCACACTTGTGCTTTTGGTAGGTGTTTTTTGGTTTTTTGGAGAACCCGCTAGTTCTCTAAATGATATTGACAAACAAGACAAAAGCAGTATTTTCAGATCAATTATAAGTCAAACCTTTAATACATAAGTGCCAGACTATAAAATCAATGGTGAGTTAAGAGAGTGGCTGTACTTTTTAGACAACAGTAGTGTATACCCAGATTAGGCTATATTCAATAAAACCATTAGTATACCATTAACTGATTAAATAATGCTGAGGTAACAAATGCATTAGCAGCACATATTGCACACATGAGTATTGAAATTAAGAATAATCAAAAACATGAGCAATTGAAAATAGATCTTATTGAACATGCTACGCATGTCTGCCCCCATGGGCCGATAAGATTCCCTATATATTTGGTTTTTTAGAATTCCCAAATTGAAAAAAAGAATGCTAGATAGAACAGAGGTACGGTAGGACTTTTGTGTATCACTTTTGAGCTCCTTGCACAAAATCCACAAACGGATCAAAGTCTAGTTGGTACCCTGGTACATTTTTTCACTCACTCTTTCCGAAGACATGTAAATATATTTGAACATATTTCTATTTCATTTAAATATTAACAAAAGAGAATTAAACCAGCAAGTGTATATTTTTCAATTCAAAACCTACAGCAACAGATCTTCCTCATAAGTCAAATCTGTCGCGTTTAAATCAGAATCATTCATTGTTTTAGATGGAGATTTTCCTGATGGTGAACAATTATTATCCAAAGGAAGTAAAAAATCATCATTATTGTCAGTCAGGGGTAATTCTTGTACTCCTTCTATTTCGTTTTCTGTAACGATTGTTTCAACTTGTTCTTGTTGCTCCTGCGGTTGAAAAGGTGTAAAGGACAAATCTAACAAATCAACAACTTCGTTGGTATTCGTATTATCACCCGTAGTGTTGCCTGGTTGTCCTGGATTTTGTTTTGGACTTCCAGTGATGTATCTTGCAGGTACCTCTCGTCGGATACCGTCCAGGTTCTTATTCCATAGCAATCGATGATCACTACTCTCAATATAAAATCGATGATCTAATTCTGAAAATCCTTCTAATAAGATACCCTCATAATTATTATCAGGATGTAATTCGCATAACCATTCTTCATAGGTACCTGTGGGGTTGTGTTCAATAAATTCTGCCAAATGTGTTTCAATAACCTTGGTACATGCCGCTTCAGCGTCACGCATCATTTCTTCTGCCTCTAAATGTTGTTTTAAATTCCGTTCTCTTCGCTGTTGTTCCTCATCATTGCTAGGACTATTGACAATACTTCCAATACGATCACCAATTTGATGTGTGACACCACCTACAGCTGTACCTATTTTTTTGGAAGCATCACGTACATCAATATGACTCAACTTGTCGCCAATACGAACAGTTGCGTCACCTACAGTTGATCCAATAATTTGTTTTGTATCACCAATCCGTTCTACAACACGCCGCTCTCTAATTTCAGTACGTATCGTTGAACTGATTTTAGATGTTGATTCTCCAATCCGTTCCACTACACGACGATCTCTCATCTCGGCAGCAATTTTACGACGACTATTTTCAAGTTTACTTGATAATTCCAACTTTTGTATACTTCCTTTTGCTTGATCTAGCTTGTCATTCAAATCAAGATTTTGAAGTTTCGTGCCAAATCGACTTGCAAACATTTTGCCAGATTTTGCCAAAGATTCACCAAATCTTTCACGTGGAGATGGACCATTCTCAAAGGATGACATGATGATAATGACGGTGTGTTTTTTTCTTTTTAAAACTTGAGAGAATTTCGTTCGAGTATGTTATTCTATCACATGCGAAAAATTCGCACTAGAGATGATCTTTGTTCTTATTCAACAAACATTCGATGATGTGTAATTCCCACCAAGAAGAGAGAGCAGACCAATCCCACTATTGACAGAGGGTGGGTGGGTTCTGATCGCCTTTGTGGAAGATCTCACAAAATGGGTTCACTCGTAACGTCTACAACCTATATAAATTAATAATGGACTATTTCAATATTGGGATCGCGGGAATCCTTGTTCCTCTATGTAAGGTACACACGGTAGGAGAGGCCGCCCGACTACCATTTGGCTCACCCAAATTTTGGCTCGGTGTCTACTTACGTATTTTTTACCACGAATTTTTACTCGTAGCCAGCATCGCCATGGAAATCTCGTCTTGCCGAACTCCAATCACTGCATTAGAACCAATCAAATAAAATTCAGTCTGACTTTCTCTCTTCTGTTTTTTTTTTTTTTGGCTCAGGCCTCCTTTGCGAACTCCTTTTCACAGAATCCCCCGATATCCCTCATTGCTGCGCGGGGTTGCGTGAAGTTGAGACTGTTCTTTGTTTTGGGTTAAAAACTGTACAATACAATCAAGAAAACAAATTTGATGGACGGGATAGTCAACCAGCCACTAGTATGAAGACTGTGAAAGGTTTAATTGACAGAAACAAAGAGCTACTTCAAATAGTTCATCCCTCATCACTGGATGAACAGCGTACAGCTCAAGCAACAGAAATGACTTGTTCACAGTTTTTTTCATTGATGAAAAAATTTATGAAATTGCTGCACGAAATGGGTTTGTGCAAGTGGAAGACATTCTCTGATGACTTACCTACTAACATCCATAATATGGATGAAGTAGATACAGATAAGGAGGCACATACAAGGAAATTGATTGCTGATTCAACCATCCAAAGGGTGTTTAAAAAAAATGGGAATTTCCACACTTCTGCATGCATCACAAGTACAACGGCAACAGGTAAGAAGTTTACTACATGTATAATGTATTTTTTCATTTCATGGTTTTACTAAGTATTTCATGAAAAACAATGTGTTCATGTTGTTCCTACCATCCCATACAAGTACTTGGTTACAGCCAAATGACAGAGATATTAATGTTTGATGCATCATTGTGTGGATAAATAAGCTGATAAGACAAGAAGGCATGATGAGAGCGCAACTGTGCAAAGATTTAATGCTGTCTTTCAGGAGGAAGCCTGACACAAGGTTGCTGCTAGTAGACCTTGAGATGAAAGATATAGTTGGGACCAATACTAACAATTCCACAAATGCCTTCAGACGCTGTGGGTGTCATATCTGTTCAATCTAAAGTGTAAGGGATGGAATGAATCTACTATTGGTAAATTTGGAGCTAGAAATTCTGTACAAAACAAACAACAACAAAAAGAAGATACCTTTGCTAAGGTAGTTCAAACCAACCAAATGTTGTCAGCTGAAGAGGAAGCAGCTTTAATGCAAAATGTGGATCCTGTTGAATGAAAGTTGATAAGACACCCCATCACTTATCTTGGACAGTATGTGATTCAATCCTTAGAAGGTGGAAGTTCTTGCATATAAAAAACAAGGTGTTACAGATGCAACAAAAGTTGAACAGCATTGAAAGAAGCAAACTTATATATGCCAATGTTGGCATTTGGAAGCACTGAGGTAATAGCAAACAAGTTATGCAAGTTCTAGAAAGTAATAGACAATGCAACAATTCCTGTAAGACCACCAATATCAGCCAAAAAAAGGAAACAATAAGTATCTAACTGTATTATTGACAGCGCCCTAATCAGCAAGAGTGTCACTGTGCTGAAATACCAGTCAGATAGCACACCAATTGAAGGTTCAGCACTCAAACTACCAGGCAATATTTTTACAGTATGCTTGTCCAATTCTGAAGTATCCAACTCTGTATCTTCTGAGGACTTAAAGGATAACATGTATTACACAGTATGATGTTGTGGATTATGTACAACTGATAAGGAAAGAAAGTACAAGGCTGCAAAGGAGAAGCAGCATAAGCAAAGGGAGGAGGAAAGGGAAGAGGAGGAGGCCAAGAAGATGTAAAAGGGTGAGCAACAAAGACAACAAAGGCTGAGAGAGGAATTTGAGAAACTTACCTCTACCCTAGGTGAATGTCCACAATATGAATTTAGTGATGTCCTGTTGCTGGCAGATAAGATAGCAGCTCCATACATGTGTACTATTGGTGGCCATAGGCATAATGTAGCTGTACCTCCATCAGATAAGTATGGGGTACTAGTGTTTGCATGGATGCTTTAATTCAGAACATGGTATCAAAGCATTTGTTGAGAAAGAAATGATCAAGGGAAAATTCCACATCATTAAATTTGTGTGCCAACTGCAGATCAAAGAAGAAAGGAAAATTACAGGAACTCTAAACACCTGACTCAGAAATGACATAATATCCATAGTTTCATATCTTGAACCCTGTGATAGAGTAAAAAATGAAGTCCCAGAAAATTGCATTCAATAAACAACATGATGCTCATGTTAAGGTCTGTGACAAGTTTGAAAAGGAAAACAAAGAATAATTGAGCAAAAAGGCATGATGAGTGAGACAAAAAACAAGATTGCAACAACAAGGTACTGGGAAATTGGGACTATTGAGGCTGATGCCAAGACTTTTGTACAAATGTTACTCCCAGAATAATTTGTTCCACTATGTAATCACAAAAGTGCAGAGTATCCTATGCTTAACATTGACTGTTGGTCCCAAGCTTTGTACAAAAGTGCATCTCTTGTATTACAAAATCAAGAGATGATGGTTGACAAATACAAACTATGTATTATCATCAAAAAGACAAGTTAGACTTGCCATGATACATTTTAAGACTGGCTGTCTCCTTTACCAATCCTATAATTATCTTCAACACTGCTGCTGGGCCTACTAACTTCAATAATAATACTGTTATTTTCCATAGCAACTAGCTGATGAGGTAACATAGGTTCATTGCACCATGTTTTGCCCTTGGTTAAAAATTGTGTTCTCATCTCATCAGTGTTTGTATCCATCTTGTGCAATGAAAAACTACCATTCAACACATACCAACTGTCATCTTTCTCTTTGTGAAAGTGCATGCTAAACTTTGATCCTTTGTTATCAAAGAACATAAGTTTGATAAGTTTGCCACAATACTTTTCAGTAGTAGCCCATATTAATTCGCGACCCCATCCTTTTTCTTGTATAATTCTAGTCTTAACGCTACTCGGCTGTTCTGTTTCAAATAGTGTAACATCTACACCTAACCTTTTTAAATTTTCATACTCAAGTCCTGCGCCACCTGATGTTGTCTTTTCATCTCGATATGTTGCAACAGGCACAGGTGCTTCAGGGCTGATACGTGAAGTTCCGTAAATGTACTTGTCAACAATTATATCTGCGTAACTTTCATGGTTCGCCTCGACAAATTCTTCAGGAGTAATAAACTTCTTATTAATCTCCTGTTTTGTTTGACAGTTTGTTATTGTCACTAAAATGATATACCTTTATTAGATCTCTGCAGAAGCTCAGCAGTTTTGTACATACGGCCAGAGAATGAAATTGGAGCGAAGGCATTGCTTCGCCATCGATCAAATACCCTTCAGTGTCGCAATAACTGAATTCTTTCGAAAAGAGACTACGTTTATAGTAAAAAAGGATCGGAAAAATAAATCAACACCAAGAAAAAGGATCAGATAGCTCAATCTGTTGATAGAGTCCTTTCATACGAACATCAATGCTGGTCTGAAAAAACTAATTACTTGCTAATCAAATGCCATCAATTTTCTCTGTTTTCCGTTCCCTGGTCTGTTGACCGCTCATACAATTGAAGAGCACGATTCCATTTGGTCCTTTCAGGATCAGACTTGCCGTTGTCATTTTCGTCCATTTGGACCCGGAAAAAACAATTTGAATTCATGATCTTGTCAATTTCTTCTTCAATGTTCTGCCGTAGTTTAAGTCGATCGTTTGAAACATCAAGCTCTGTTCTCCCCATTTTTCTCAGCCGAATCATAGCATTCCGATAGCATTTGGATGGTTGTGGTTCAATTAGTACAAATTGGCGTGAACAATTACAAATCCTACGCAGAGCTTCCCGAAGTCCTACGTCGCCACCATGGACGTGTATCCACATGGTAGTGGAAAACAGTGATATCATATCCACTCCTCGGTCAGGCATATTCAATTTTTCAGCATTTCCAACTTTGAAAGTGCCAACTATTTTATTCTCTTTGTCTTTCCATTTTTTCTCGGCCCTTTCGATCAAAAGAGGATCGATATCGAAACCAACAAAATCCACAGGTTTGCATAACTTTTCATGTAGTGCTTTTGACATTTCAATAGTCAAATCACCCTCATTGCATCCAATATCGCAATATAAGAATGAGTCATCGTTTGCCTTTTCTTTCTGTTCTTCTGTCCGACGACGTTTCCTATGACTAGTTTGCTTCAAGTATTGAAATACGGGTTCAAGCAATTCTAAACGGTTCAATGGAGGATTAAATTGGTAGTAATTGTGAAAGTTACCAAATCGATGACCTTGATCTTCGGCTTGGATATTTTGATCCGCACGGCATGAGCGATCAGCCTCATTTGGCTCATTGGAGGTCATGCTACATTACCCAACTATCTCTGATTCCGTCGTCTGGTAGTTCTTAGGTCTAGTTGATCCATGTCGTGTACAGTATCATACACGAGTAGACTATTGTGTGAAGAAATTTCGTGTTGTTCTCCACTTTTGCTCTCCTCATTGTTATCTTGTCTCATTTTTTTGGAGCAAACTGCAACTCTCTCTCTCTAGAGTAGGCTAATTTTTACAAGAGTTTCTTGGTTCCGCGCGAGCTTCCACGCAAATAGAATATTGAATAAAAATTTTAAATAATATGATTTAGGGTTTGAGATATTTTTAATTTATCTTGATTAGAGTTTGTGCTTTTTCGTGTATTATTACTTTATTTGTTTGGCGAAACAACCTATGACTCATTCATCGTCACACACCTCAAATAATGTTCTTCTTCGATTATTTACATGTATTATTTTTAAACTAAATTCCAATCATACGAGACCAAGTCTAGACGATGCAATCAGTTGATAGTAGAGGATTATCAACCATGTCACAACTATTCTGTTTTTGTTGTCGAGACAGACGGTTACATTCATCACCGAAAGTTCGACTGCTCTTTCTAATTATCGTTCTGTCGTCAATAACGGGAAGCTCATCCTTTTCGGTTCTTCCTCCTGCATCGGATCCTATTCAAAGCTACAAGTCTGCAGCAGATGTACCAATCGTTGGAGTTAATCCCGATCCATATGAGATGTCTCCCCTAGATAAAGTTTTATTTTCAGTGTTCCGTTGGACGTTGCAACGACAAACAGGAGTTGTTCTTGCGGACAGACTTGGATTTGAAGGTCTTGCTGGTGAACTTCGACAATATCAACGAACTCATACGTTGGAAGAGCAAGCTGCTGCTTCACAAAATACAATGAAGGCACTTGCAGGGCCTGTTCCTACAGTATTTAGATCTCTAGTTCCTTCCAAGTATGCTCCAGCATTACTAGCTTTTTCCACAAAACTCTTTACAGGTTTTCTTGTTGGTCGAACAACGATAACACAGCGAGCACCTGGAGATGATAGAGCAGGTGGGGTCCTTGTACATCGATGTTCAGTCCTTGAACATTCGGAGTGCAAAGGTGTATGTATGAGAATGTGCAAGCTTCCCACAGAAAAATTCTTTGCCGAAGAATGGGGTACACCCTTAACAATGACACCAAACTTTGAAACATACGAATGCCAGCTCTCATTTGGAAAGGTACCATTGGACCCAGAGGATGATCCCACTCTGCCTCAAGGGTGTTTACAACAGTGTCCTTTAAGTCCTAATGGTGAATGCTAAAAGTATAAAAATCGAATGACCCTCACCTTGATCAAGTTTAATTTTTTACAGATATTTTAAAAAATTGTCTTTTTCATAGTATTGAATGCAAGGTGCACACGTATGGTTGTGACCTTGCAAGGGGATTCTCCACTTGAATAAAATGAGGTAACAAATGTAGTTACACGGCTAATTTTCTAGAATTTTCATCGCTTTATCATTGACGTATTCTGCCATGGATTCCGGCACAGTGTCATCTGCACCAGCTTTTCTGGTTCCCCCCCAAAAAAAAACTTTTTTTGATGCAGTGTTTTCATTGAGAAAGGCCTTCACCATGTTCCAAAAAATGTACAGTGATAGGTTTGGCATACAGGATGTATTATACCTGGTAAAAGGTAGCAGACGTCTTTGCAGCATATCGTAAAGCCACAAGGTAGAATGTACGAATATTCTTTGTATGACCCGGATCTGGTAAGACCAGGAAAGTCCTCTCTAGAGAGAGGTCCTTTAGATTCAGTACAGGCACGGTACAGGCACCACCTACCAGGTACATACAGGTCCTACAAGAAAATATCTACACCAAAAGTGTCTTAAAAACTATAATAGAAATACATGTGTATCACCAAAAGTGTACTAAAATTACACTAGAAATACATGTGGAACACAAAAAATATCGTAAATGTACACTAGAAATACATGTGGATCATCAAAAGTGTCCTAACAGTACACTAGAAATAACGGTACATATATATGCTGGACGTTTTGTGCAGCACAAAAAGACGTTTTTTTTTTTTTTTCCTCCATGGGTATATGTTCCATGAAGGCTGCCATTTTCACAGAATCATCGCGCCATCACTACGACGACGACGACGACGACAACAAGAACAAGACAACGAAACAAACACGACGACCATCAAGTGAAAGGAACTTACGACAATGAAGTATCGTCCAGCAATTACCTCCATAGCAACAACGAATAATAATACGAATGAGAATGTCGTCGGAATTGCAGCAATTCCGCCCTTGACAACCACCAACGGTACGATGCGAACAGCTACTAGTGGGAGTACTGTCAAGGCGGATGCCATTGAATGGCGTAAAACCCAAGCTACACCGTGCCGTAGTCCTACACCACTGGGTATGTCCATGTTATCTCCAAATCGTCATTCCGGAGGACTTTTTCAAAAATTAGTACGCACACCACGTAGTTCTGCGAAAAAGGCATCACGATCTTCTGCCAAACGTCATAAACAAAGTAGTACTCCAGTTGTGACAGAACCTCCTCTACTTGTGGAACCAAAGATATATTCGTACCCGGAAGATAAGGATATTGGCTTTCCATCTTCCAAAGCAATTCATACCATGTATGAAAGTGCAATCGCTATTGTTGTTCCAGTGTCAATGGAAGATAAGGAACACGAAGCAGCTACAAACGAACAACAGTCACCCTCTCATCAAAAGATGTTGGATGATATGGGATCAGGTTTATTATCCTTTAGTGAAGTCTTACTGCCAGCTGTGGCATTGGAGGAAGTCAATGCCTTGAAAAGGGTACAAGCGAAAGTTCAACGTGATTGTCATGAATCTCAAGTACAAGCATTTCAACTTTGTCGTAGAGCCTTGTATGAAAGTGCAGCAGATGGAATACAAGCTTCCAAGGACGCACGGGTTCAACATTACGACGACGAATTGAAACGACAGGCAAATGCCCAACAACTGGCCAAGGAACGTAAACTTGAAGAAAAACAACGTCGACAAGAAGAACGTCAACGCCAAAAAGAAGAACGTCACAAACAACGAATCTTGGAAAAACAAAGACGTCATTTGGAACGAAAGAAGAAATTTCCACCTACCCTAGAATTATGGAGAGAAGTTGCATTTTTAATGAATGAATTACGTGACTTGCAAAAGGAAGAAAAAATGTGGAAGGAAATAAATGAACAATTGTCTGTGCGAGAACAAGAAATAACTACCGAGCTGGAAGAAAAGAAACATCAACAAGAAAAGGAAAAAGAAGCATCATTGGAAAACGCACAAGACGATAAAAACTCAACAACATCCATGGATGAAATTGACAACGATAATAATGCTATGCAGCAGTCCAAGGTGAATCAAGTAGTAGATAATGTCACATTGTCCACAGTCCGTATTCAAAAGGCTCTAGACCTGGTATCTCAATTGGTGACTGAATCGGATACCACACGAAAAGAAATTTATGAAAAGTATAAAAATGATCATCAATTCGATGGTTACAGAGGTGTCAAGAATCCCAAGGGACTTATTCGAGCTCTCACGCTAGAATAATAATTTTTCATTGGATGCGTTTTTCTTACAAGGAATCTACAAGAAAAGATTGGGGAACATTATTGGAATAGAGCAAGGAATTCCTTTTTTGCAACGAAGTACAATAGTGGGAACGTGAGGGAGTATGCAAAACTGAACAAATGAATTCAACGACCGACATTTCAATAACAAGAAAACTAATAATATATAGAGGTGGATTGATTTGATTGCCTAATAGAATTTTCGTTGTTTCTTCTTTTTCCCTTTTTCGTTATTCGTGACCATGTCTCCAACATTAGCTGCTATTTTCTTTTTATGCCGTTTCTTTAGAATTTCTTCCTTTCGTTTCTTGGCTTCTTCCTGTTCTGCAAAGGTACCACCAGCCTTCTTTTCAAAATGATCAGGATTCTTTTTGTACGATTTGATCATATTTTTAATTAAAAGTGTGGCCGCATTCATATGCTTTTGCACAATCTCTTCTACATTTTCATCGACATGCTCTCTTTCTTTGGTTGGATATTCTGCTTCAATGACAAGCAGAAGTAATGATGATGACCCTTTCTTGCTTTCCTCATCGTTTTTAATAATTTGCATTTTAGTTTTTGTATTCTTTTCAATATTACGCTGTTTGGCATGACCTTTTCGTGTTAGGTGATGAGCTATAGCCTGTGGTATTTGTAAACTTGTCGTTTTCGTTTGGCGTTTCGTTTGATCATTATTGTCCTCTTGTTGTTCTTGACTTTGACTTGGGGTGGCACCAGTAGTAGTAGTACTATCTTTCGATGATGATGATGATGATGATGCCAACAAGACTCTCTCTCCATTGTCTAGTTGTTTTGTTTGAATTTGATTCGTAGATATCATTTGCTCCAATACAACTTGATATTGAGTCCAATTCGTACCCTTGACTTGATTACATATTAATTTTCGCAATTTATTAGGTCGAATAGAATTTACACTTGTCAAGGAAGTCAACACTGACAAAATTGCCTCTTGAACTTGTGCATTATTTGTCGCAGTCTCATTCGATGACATTCTACTAATACTAACAACAACAAGAACAAAGTCTTGTCGATAGAGTCTCTCTCTTGCTTGGTGCAAACAATGTGGACGACAACGACCTTTTTGTCAAGGATGATTTGTTCTGTGTGTATATATTATTGTTCTCTCTGTCGTGATGTTCAGTAGACTATATCTCCTTTTTGTTGTATTTTTTCTGTGTGTTCTCTCGTCGTGCTCTGTGTCGAGAAAATCATACGACTGGATCTAAAGAAGTGTGAATGAAGATTTTCCAAGAGATTCCAGATTCCACTACTGTAGTGACTATACCTTTCCTCAGTTTACAGTAATTAAAATTCCTGATTCCAATTCGGCAACTGGGCTCCTTCGCAACTGGAGGATCTGCTTGTTGGAACAAAAAAAATACTTCCAAATTCAGAGCCCGCGGCAAATCCGAACGAATTTTAAAAAAAAAATATATATATATGGAATATAAAGTTTGGTGTCCGACTTGGCAAAACCAGATTTATTTTTTTCCGACATGTCCGATTGTCTGGAAAAACGAGCACTTTCATTGCCTCTCCTGAGAGTAAAAAACAAACACCTTGGCGAATGCTAAAAGTGTAAAAATTGAATGAATCACCTTGATCAAGTTTATTTTGTACAGATATTTTTAAAAATTGTCTTTTTCATAGTATTGAATGCAAGGTGCATGTATGGTTGTGGCCTGCAAGGGGATTCTCCACTTGATAAAATGAGGTAACAAATGTAGCTACATGGCAATTTTCTAGAATTTTCATTGCTTTATCATTGACGTATTCTGCCATGGATTCCAGGACAGGGTCATGTGCACCAGCTTTTCTGGTTAACAAAAAACAATTTTTGATGCAGTGTTTTCATTGAGAAAGGCCTTCACCATGTTCCAAATGTACAGTGATAGGCTTGGCATGGGATATAGCAGACATCTTTGGAGTCTTCCGGGAAAGTAACTGTTCAGTAATTTTGCAGCTGTCCGAATAAATGGTAAGAGACTTGACACCCATGGATTTGGTACGACTAGTTTGTAGGGGTTCCCTGCCAGGTACCGATACAGTACCGTTGCTGAATGTAAGTTACCTGATATTATACCAGCCACCTTATCCGCTGACTGCCTAGATGTATCGGTTCCTTTTGGGCCAGACAAACCTTTATTCGGTCTTTTCCACAGTGGTGGTGAATTATCCCTCCCCGCCCAGCCTTCCACTCAGTTATGTTTCAGACCTGCAACCGGTCCAAAAGGTAAACATTTTTAGATTTTAGATTTTATTTGACTGCAGACAGCAACAATC
>WKLE02002258.1:0-38496 GCA_014885115.2 Asterionellopsis glacialis
CCAATACATACCAAGGGCCTACGGAGAATTCGCGTAGTTGTCGGTGCTAACACCCACTAGCACAAGAGGTTCGCCCTGTTGAGACATGATGTGTGTGTGTCGTAGTATTTTCATCTTTTCACCCTTTTGAAAAGTAGTTCACATCATGGTGATGAGGCGGAATTTCTGGTTTTAGGGCCTATTTAGGCCACCCAAAGAAATTCAAGGGGTTAAGGTTTTCAGGTTTTCAGGTTTTTGAAAAGTAGTTCACACACCCCAAAGATCTTCGCTTGAACTCGTCCCAGGTAGTCCTAGAGAGGTCCAACCTGGTGCGAGTATCTGTTCTCAGGTGCTAGAGTTACGGTTTGTCCTACTGTTCGCTTCTACGTTCACAAGCAGCAGGAGCTATGTACTAGAGGTGGGTCCTACTTAGATATAGGCGATTATTGCATGTTAAAAAGAATCATTTACTGTATAGTATCATTTATCCCTTGTAAACTTTGGATTTATGAATAGCCGTATCGGATGAGCGACGAGGTACATGCTGGTACCTCGTATGGACTGTGAGGAATACATATGAGTAGTCATTCATTATAAACGTATGACGTATACTATAGATTACTCTAGTAGAGCGTACACTTGATTCTGTGACTTTTTTTCAGGTGGTAGTGGTAAACTACGGATCCAGGTACCTGGTAATGGCAGAGATATCCCGCACGGGTTCGTGCAGGTACCCCCAGGTTCCTTGTAAATGTAATATGTTGTACCTGGTAGGACTACCTGTAGACATAAGTATCGACTTCTTAATACTAACGGACTTGAATTCGTTTTCATGAACCAGTAACGTTATTTTCCAAACAATGTGTATTTTTAAACGTGTTTTATTAAAAGAGTATATATGAATTCTTGAAGGCAAATATGAGTAGTATTGAGTAGCCCCCCTCTGTCATAGTTTTCTGATTCATCTTTCAATATAAATAACATTACGGAGAACCATGTATTTTACTACGCCAAGTAGCAACTCTAGGACCTAGATAAAGAGATAGCAATATACCACGTATTACAACGAATACTGCGAGACTGAAAATTGGGGAACAAACAAAAATGATAATGCAGTACTGAATAAAGTATTCGTCGATATCAAGATTGATTCTTTCTAATGCCCTTATTCAAGACTGATTGTACTGCCCCTCAAGACTGACCTTTCAGTATCTAATTTCTGAGGTATATCATTTAAAAAGAACATACTAAAGAGATTTTAGTGGTCCTCGACTGGGAGTGTTCAAATTTCCCGATGGCAAATCCTAAATTTGACCTTATAGAATTAGTATAATTACAAATTTTCTTCTTTCTGAAACAGAATGAATCATCATTATTTTTTTACACACTTAGTTTCATTTTCTATCGCTTCACTATGGGGAGTTTAGAATGTCCCTTTTTAGGAATTCTATAATTGAATTATCTATTCGTACTATTCTGAGGGTTCAATTATGGAAAGTACTTAAATACGGATAGTAAAGAATCCGGTATAAGGTCTACGAATACATACTGTAAAGAGTCGGTTTAATGTAGGTGGGCAGGTCTAAAATAGAATCCAGTGAGATTTTCAGTATAAAACTCACACATAAAAAGTACACACACACGTTCTCATTGCCAGCTCAGATAATTTTATAGAAGTAGCTCTTGCAAGGACACATGCTGGAATATTTCTCACACAGGAACATACATTACTACACTATCAACGCATATGATCGTTGTTGCATCATCGTAACAACACTTTTACCTTCCCTAGGTTCCTGGTAGGCAACACATCCTTGATTACTACTCAAATTATGGCAAGAATAACTCTGCATCGGGGTATGTCGAACCCTGCAGAAGGACGACAGGCTTCTTCGGAAATGAATGAATCTAGTCATCGTCATGGATCCGATAGCTCTACAACAGTCGAAGAGAACGATATATTTTGGGAGGCTGGCTCTCGATTCCCACAGGAACAACTTCGCACTAACCCGTCGTTAAGCTCTGTTGCACCACGACCAGTTGCATGGATTTGCACTGGTGAAGATGAAATTGCGTTACTTGAGGGATACACTATCGCGTGTGATTCTCCTCCATCCCTTATATTTGGATCGAAAGCAATTCCGTCAAGCATGCTAGATACGTTGAAAGAAAAAAAACTATGTTCTCTTTCCATTGCTACTGTTCGAGAACATCACTGTCTTTCGCAAGCAACATTTCGTGAGAACGACGGTGCCACAAGCGGTCCTGCATTAACTTTTCCTAAACTTGGCCTAAACCCAGTGGCAAGATCAAACCGTCCCCCTGCTGTTGATAGATCGCCTGTACAGATGCATTGCAAACTCGTTGATTCAGTGCATTTGGTTGATAATCAGGAAATGATTATCGTTGAGATAGAAACAATTGTTATTAGTGGCGCTATCCTGGTAGGTCCAACAATTGAAACTACCAGTGGTAGGACGCTACCCACTAGATTAAGTGCTGATCTTATCCAACCAATGATCAGTCTTGGGAATGGAAAATTTGGATCCATGAGCCACATACGTAAAATGGTACGGCCGAAGGCAGACAAACGATCTGATGGTTCAATAGCATCATGGAATTCAGACCCGTTCCAAAAGGTGATCTCCTACGATCAAATCTCTTCAGGCACTGGAAGTTCATTGACACAACCTCAAGATGTTGAATTTACCTATCGAGTTGAAGGACCCAAATCTATTCTTGGGTACAATCCTCTCAAGGCAATTGTTATCCCGCGTGCTATTGGATGGGTTTCAACATATAGCGAGCATGCTCGTATTCCTCATCTTGCCCCGTATTCCTTCTTCACCGAAATCGGACGAGGTGACTGTCCAATGGTTTGTTTTTCTGCCTACAGATCTAATTGGGGGGAAGACGGTAAGAAGGACGCTCAACTTGATTCTGAGGGAACAGGTTGTTTCGCTGTTAACATGGTCACAAAGGATCTTGCTGTTAGCATGAATTACACTTCTGCTCCTTTAACAAGAGCTGAAAGTGAATTCGAAGTTTCATCGTTAAATGAAAGAAAAGGGCAATTTGTCGATTCACCCACTGTCGAAGAATCTCAAGTAGTTCTGGAATGCAAATATCTAAAGACCGTCAACATCGGGAATTTTTCAACTGTAGTTGGACGAGTAGTAGGAGGCCGTCTGAACAGAAGTGCGATTACTAATGGGCAATTAAATCCTGATAGACTAAAGCTCATTGGTCGAATGGGATATACGGATGAGTATGCTGTGGTTGAGAAGAAGAATGCAAGAACTTTTGCTGACTTCAATTGTCCAGCAAAGGTCGTGGACGAAAGGCTTTCATACAGCAGCAAAGCTCAAAGTCGTGTTATTTTAAAAGCGCATCGACGTTTTTCACTGTGATAATTTTTGGAAGTTCAGAGGGTTGATTTGTTTTTAGAAAGACTACTATACGCTCATTAAAATTAAAATTCATTTTTAAATGAAAATGTTTCTATGGATGCGATTGAACCCAGTTCTGACTCTCTTTCATTACTTTGGTTAGGTCCACCTTCGATTATCCTAATGCATGTGTGAATGTGCTGCACCTGCAAATTCTTTGAATCTTCATCCTTAGATTCTTATATTTTAAAGACACCATGAGAGTTCAAGTTTATTGTGGATCGTTCTCATTCTCCAGAGTATTATTCTTATTATTTATTATGTATAATAATATGTTGTCCTATGAATTGAACCTTGGGACCCTAGGACTCTGACCTATGACCTCCCAAACCTTCAGAGCTCCTCTATATATTAGTTACGTAAAACTAGGACCTAGAGAGAACCTCTCTCTAGTCTGTGTTCTAAAGGCCTAGAACAAAGAGTCTCTATCTCTCTAGACTAGGCTTGCCTAGAGCGTACTAGCTAGAGGTGTGAATCAAATCCCGGGAGGTGTTAACGATATTGATAGAAGGACAGACATCTCATTTAAGATAAGAGTGGGCACCGAACCAGTTACCCTGTTACCTGGTACCTGTACCCTCTGGGTACGAGGGTACCGTACAACATGTACGAGCTCGTACGTACCACTCATTTTTCTAGGAGTAAATTTTTAATTTCCCATCTGGAGAGATGAGACATCCAATCTGAAATCGCCATCTTCCTCATCTCTCAGGTGGACATAATCTCATCGTCTGTTATTTCTTTTCAAGGACGCGTTAGTAGCTGTGGAGATTTTGGGTACTGTGTTTGCGATCCAGACTCTTTGTCATAGGCACACCTACGTGAGAAAAGCTCCGTGTTTTGGATCTATATTAGCTACGAAACGAGAAAATTCAAATCCTAATCTTTGGAGTGAAGTTCTCTTTGAATATTTTGGCTGCTATGGAACATTTGACAAAAATTATATTTTGTGTTGCAATGATATCACATTTTCCTAGATTCGTTTCGACATTTGTCCCTACTCAATCAAGGTTAGGTTTTCTATTGTTGTCCCAGAGGCAAACCAGAAGTAGTAGACGGCAACTCATTCAAAGATGCATGACATCTTCGTCCTCGTCGTTGCCATCTTCTGTAACACGGTATACCATCAATGATGACGTATGTGCACCAATAGATGAAGCAGAATTACGTAACATTGTTCAAAAGCATTGTCGAACATTAGATACCTTTCAACAGTATCGTCCTATTGCAGGACATACAAGAGCAGCATTTGATCAAGTAGCAGCATTGATTAATAGTTATAATTCAACAACCAAGAAGATTATATTAGATAGTGGTTGTGGTACGGGAAAATCAACATTGCTATTAGGGCAACAATATCCAGATCATTTAATTATTGGTATTGATCGATCCTTTACACGATTATCTAAAAATACATTAAATTTGCAAAATGAAACCAATGATGCTACCGAAGAATGTGAACGTCCATTCCAAGCATTATCATCAAATGTAATTTTAGTTCGTGCTGAACTAACAGATTTTTGGAGATGTACATTAGAAGCTAACTGGAATATATGCCGGCATTATATCCTGTATCCAAACCCCTATCCAAAGGTAAGTGCTGTATGCTGGATTATCATCATGAGTAAGACTACTTCACCCTCTTTCTTCTAAAAAAAAAATATTCTATTATTGTATCGTGTTTTGTTTTTTCCTACGTGTACTATTAAATATGGCATTACATTCCATACAGAAAAATAGAATTAAAAAAAGATTTTATGCTCATCCATCCTTTCCATTAATATTAGCTAATGGTGGTGATATTATTGTCCGATCTAATTGGTTTGGATACTTGAAAGAATTTTCAAATTCTGTACTATATGCTCATGAATATTACAAGGATACTATCATGCATCAGTCGTTGACGTCGTCATCTGCTCCTGCTGCTACTGATAACCATAATAACCAGGATGAGGATAATCACCAAACAACCGAACAACAACAACAACCTCTTGTGGAAAATTGGGCATTACCCTATGTAGAAGATGCCAAATGTGGACCCCTAGAACGCATGGATAAATCTTTCGCGATGACTGCCTTTGAAAGAAAATATGATGCAGTTGGAGAAAAGACATATGAACTTGTTCTAGAAAGAAAACCATAATGAGCATAACAAGTATAACAATAATAATCAATAAAATGGAATATCATATCATAAAAAATCATTATTGTCTATCTATGGAATGAAATCTACGTACGTAAATACAATAGATAAGAAATCTGTGTCGAGCTTACTTTCCATGACATTACGAACTGTGAATGGATACATAGATAGTTGACGTGCACCTGGACGCAGAATGTCTTCTCTCAATGTCTAAAGCCATTGGTTGCCTCGGGGCTATTGGTGACAGTTATGTATGCCTTCTACACCATTTTTATTTGTAGTAACAACAATTAAAAATAGGAACAGCAATAAAAATGGTCTTCTCAAACGCTTTTGAAACCATTTTTCTTGTCACCTTGCAATCATCTAAAATTAGAACCTTTTCGGTGAAAACGAAGCTGTCGCCAGAAGCCTTGAGTTTAAATTTCAGGCCGGACAGAGAATGGCCCAGAGACAACAAAGTTAGTATCTGAAGAATCGTATATATTAACTGCGAGTCTATGGATGTTTGAAGAAATAAGGATGCAGTCTGGTCAAGTTGAAATAATACAGTCATCGGTCAAAATAATATCTAATAACTACTACGGAATATTTTTAGTTTTTTTCTTGTAATATATCTCTATACTGTAATACAATGCGTATCTCTACTAACTACCATTCTGTTTTCGGATCAGGTGCATCATCTCCGATTCGTACGGGGACAGCAATTTCATTCCTTCGTACAATAGGTATCGTGTAGGGAGGATTGTATTGGAAAATTAGGTAGGGGACAATAGACCCATGCGGTACATCTAGTTCAATCCCATCAAGTTGTAAATGCGACAAAAGGACATCTTTTTGACGTTGAATTTCACCCTCTGTGACAAAGCCAGTGAATCGCGCCACTGCCAAACGTGTGGGGGGAATATTTTGGATTTGAACACCTGCCTTATCATATAATACATCCTCATTCATCATCT
Organism: Asterionellopsis glacialis; assembly: GCA_014885115.2. Classification (NCBI taxonomy): domain Eukaryota; phylum Bacillariophyta; class Plagiogrammaphyceae; order Rhaphoneidales; family Asterionellopsidaceae; genus Asterionellopsis; species Asterionellopsis glacialis. The sequence continues at coordinate 6,531 of WKLE02002258.1, forward strand.
CTTCATCACCACCATTGTTACTTTTTGATTTGGATCGGTTACGTCTTTCATCTTTACTGGTAGATACAGGTTGAGGGATGTTGTCCTTCTCTTCCTTTAAATAGAAACGCATCACGCCTGTACTTGTCGTTGTAACAGGTGTTGTCATTTCCATGGATTTACCATCTTCATTGGCACCAAATAAATATGCAGCAAGTGCATTGAAGGCAGCTCCACTTGATGCAACATCATCCATGGAAAACTTTTCTCCGACACGAGCCACATTGGTGGATGCCACGGAATATCCTTCATATTCACGAATTTCATATCCTTCACCAACAGATATGACCTTGTAAGGTGGTCCATCCAAATTTTCAGGAGTATCTCTCCATATGTTAGCAGCCTCATTGGCAAGAGATGAAGTTTGTTCTTGTAACCGTTGCGGAATCCTTGAGGGGTCACGAAGATCACCCTGCAATAATTCTAAATTACGTCTAGCTTGATTGCTTATGGCACTAAGTATCTTTGAACCAACCTTGGGTACAAGAGTAGGTAAATCAGCGGGGGGTCTTGGTGAAGCTGCTGTAGCGGCAATCCCAGGTAAAATATCATTTGTAATTTGACGTGCAACCTATAATATTCAAAGAGAGAGAAAGAGACGAGAGACCGAACATATTTTTCGTCAGTTATGGAGAGCACCCCAAAAATGTACACAACCGGCAAAAGCACAATTAACAACTGACTCACAGCTTGCGTGCCTTCTTGCAATTTTCTTTGCTTGGGTGTTAATAATGGATCAATCTTCTGGTCGCGTACTGCAGCTTGAACACTTTCGCGGATTTCATCATTGGCGGAAAGTAACTCACTAAGGAGAGTTTGACGTTTAGCCATGGATGTTGCAGGATCTAATACTTGATCTAATTTGCTTTGCCAACCAGATTCTTCAGCCTCATTCTTCTCTAAAGGAAAGCTTGCTGTAGAAGACTCGGCGACATCATTATCTTCTAGTGAATCAGAAAATGATGAAAATGACACAGCTTGTGTTTTTTCTTGTTCTGCGGTTGAATATAATTTTGTACTGGACTTATCCAAACGATAAACAGCACTATTGACCCGTTTCTGTTCTGCAATGCCAAAGCCATTTGCAGTAGAGGCTGCAAATAAAATCAAAAGTGGAGCGGTCAAGAACACTCTCATGGTTGTTGGTTGGTTCAAGATGTCGTGTCCAAGTGTGAACTGCTGTACGGTATGTTGGCAACAGAAGTTCAAAAGTCAAAGAACAGATGTCGCCTGACTTCAACATAAAAAATGGGACAGAAGGCAGAGAGAGAGAAGCCCCAGGCAAGATCTTCAAGATCGCAGAGTCGGACTGTTCAACAGATTCCACTCCTATTTGAAATGGGTTGAAAGGTAAATAGAACGGGAAAGTGGATTCGATTTTTGTGTACTCGTACTGTAGGACAGACAGCATGGCGAAGAAAGCATCGTCCGGTACCGGTACTTATTAGTTACAGGCGTTGCTCTAGCTAGAGGTCCTACAGTACGAGTACATTCAAACAGCTATCATGTTTTAAAAAGTTTTAAAATCAAAATATAAATTTATACATTGTGTCTTCTCGTGGTCTCTACAAAGAATAAAAGGCATTAGAAAAGTACTCCATGTGTGCAGTCTAGTAGTAAGGTGCATTTTTTAATTCTCCTTCTTCTCTGAAGGCGCATTTTTTATTTCTCATTCTTCTCTGAAGGCTTGTGAAATTTTATGACAAGATCTTCTCTCACAAACTTCATGATACCAATCATCTGTTCTACCTACAAATATGTATCCATCATTGTTAAACTCTCTCAAAGCATCTTTAATGAATTTTGTTTTATGGCATCTGTCTTCATACTTTTTTCCTTAAGTGGCTCTATAAGCATTTTTTAATCTTTGATGATTCCTAGGTAAATTTTGTTACCTGGATTGTAATTTGATTTAGCACCTCTTTCACAAAGAATAATTTTATTATGATTCACTTCTTCTTTGTGAATGGGCAACATACCTTGTTTTTGATGTTGATGAATGAGTGCCATTTGTGCATTGTTTCTTGGTGCTACTGGTGCCGTAATAATTTTCATTTTTGTCATTATCAAAGGTGGTGAAGTTTGAGACTTGATTTCCTCCCAAAAAGGATTTGTGCAATGATAGATTGTTTTGTGTGGATAAAACTTCTTCTTGTTGTTCTTCATGTTCATCACTGCTAATAACAGCTTGATGATGACTTTTTGGTTCAACTTGAGAGAGAGGTTTGGGTATTATTATCATTGGTATTGGTTGTTGATACAAATATTGATAATTGATGATAGTAGACATTGTGATGAAATGAAGTGCAGATAAGTGAAAATCCCACAATAAAAAATAAATGAGGTATCAGGTAAGAGTTTTTTCCATTACTGAACTCAGTTTGCATTGGTTTTGTGCCAGGTATGCTTGATTTCTTTTTGGTTTGAGTTGCATCATGTGTCAGTCCCAAAATACTTTGTACATTTTGTTACAGTCCCATTAGTTGGGCACATATAGGAGTTAGGAGTATCATGCATGGGCTTCAGCATTATTTTTAGCAGGACATAGGAACAAACCATTACAGATATTTTGGAACTGTCACAGGAGACTCAACTGGAATTGCAGATCCATGTACATTCTTGGTAGTTTTTATACCAATCCAACTTTTAAAAAAACTTGCAAGTTAGGGATTTGCCATTCACTCATACTTACCTGATACAAACCTAATTTAGACTTGAAAAGGAATTATATTGTACAGAGGAGACCTTGAGCTCTACTAACAATGGCATTGACTTGGATGGTAGGGTCTGGTGGGCCTTACATGTACTTGTAATATATAAATTGTATAATTTGCATAAACTGAATAATATATAAGTTAACTAGCAAGCTTTGTATGTCTTGCTTGATAGCTGCAATAATTTGGACAAACTGTTATAATAATGACAATCAAGAATCAGTATTTTTGTACTGTACCCAGATAACAAAATGGAAAGTTGTGCTACTCATAGAAGGCTCTTCCCCCTGACTTCCTTTTTATACTAACTACAGCCTCATGGTCCTCCATTTGCTTCTTTCAATCTCAGCTGGTCCTGCAAAACAAGTGACTTTTGAGTACTGTAGCAGCAAAGGGTTGCTTTAGCATCATAGTTGTGGTTGTTCATCTTTGCTTGTTATTGGTTAGTTGTACTACTTGTCTTTGTTATTGGTTTTTAGGAGACTGTACTATGATTTCACCTATCAGATCTTCTTTTGCTGTTTTAAGTGATTGAGATTGTGGTACCAAAGTGTAATTTCTCTCAATTATGATCACAAACCCACCCAATTCCAGGTTGCTTGATTTGTTCTTGTAGGTAATATGATAGTACAGCAGTAGTAAGTAAATACTAGACAGATAGGATTGGAATAAAAAACTCCTTTACTACAAACTATTGTTGATTGTCTTGTTCTGGTACAATTGGACTGGATCATAATTTTTCTTTCTTGTATTTTTTGTTCATGCTTTCCCTCTGATTTAGATTCTCTCTATTTCTCCACTCCTAAGCACTAGACAAACTCTGTCAGTAGTTGTAGCTTTCACAACCTGTGTTTATTTCTCTCTGTGACAATATCAATGTGTCTCTGTTTCCCTTGGTATACTCTGGAGAGGGGAGGAGCTGTGATACACAATGCAGTTCTTGTTCTCCATGCTGAAGAATCTGTGCTGGTTGTTATTGCTCCCCTGTGGCACTCCTTTTTACTACAGCACTCTTCCACCACTATAAAATATCAATGGTGTCACTTCTGATTTAAAGTAACAACCACGCAATTAAAAGGGCTATCCTTTCAAGAGTTGTTGAGACTCCTCTTGAGGCCCAAAACAAATTTGGTTACAAGAGCCAATTGTTGTAGCATAACATTTTGAATGAGTGGTAACGACAGTATAACTATTGCAAGATTAGTCATAGATATATGTCATTTTGTAAGAGTATTTTGTTTGTAACAAAACCAAAGATGGTGATGTAATAAATCATCTGATAATGTTTCTTTTGCCATTTTTGCCAGTGGCAAAAGAACTTGCAGTTTCATTTCATATTCAATTAACAACAACAACATAGCAACAGTAAATTCATTCTATTAAATGAAATAATTTGTAACCACATGTAACAGTGAAGACAACTGAACAAAACAAATTTTTTTTTGATGCAACACAAACATGCACAGATATACACAATGACAAAGAGAGTACAGATGTATGTGGGTGCCTATAGATTATCACCATGTATTTTTGTTAAGGTAGTCTCACACCATTTGGCCTGCTACCTAAGTAGTTTATATTCACTTTTTATGCAATTTTGGCTGGTACCTGCTGGACTCTCTCAGGATCCACTTTTTTTGTTCATTTGGTACTGTCGTACACACACAAAATTCTTCAAATATTTTTTACTAGACTCAAGATGATGTCAAATTGGACATTTCCCAGTATGGTTTTGAATCAAAAGTAAGTAGCAGGCCCTTTAGATACATAGATAAACCAATAGTTTCTAGTGTAAAATTGTATACTAGGAGGGCAGTCAAGGACTAAATACAAGTAGCAAGCAAAATTGATCCAAATTAGCCGATTTCAGTGAGAAATATAAAATAGTTAGCAAAAAAAGGGCTCGCCTACAATTTTTGTTCAGAACCTATCTAGTACTAATTACGTTTACTGAAAGGTTTAAGGATACTTTCTTCCGAACGGATGAGTTGACATAGGTTCCTCCTGGGGGTGGGAGAATTTAAAAAAAAAATTCTAGATAAAAAGCACTACAAAGGATGAGGGAAAATCGGGTTGTTCTAAAGAGTGGTTTGAAAGGCGTGAGACCACCTTAAAAATTTTCTGAGACCTTGAGAGGGGGCGCTTCATTTGCCTTCGCTCCCATTCGTTGAAGCTTGGTTACCCAAGGCACGAATGAAATCGATTCCATCGACTCGTGTCTTCGTGTTCAAACCCGATAGATAGTCGGCATAGCTCAAGTACATTTTTACGTCCAATTCTACTTACGAATATGCCTGTACTTCAGCATCTCTAGAGAGATAGTCAGTAGAGCTCTCGATCGACAGATTTTCTGCATCCGCAACTTTCACAGAATTTCCACTTCTTGCAGTCGAGAACATTCTTACTGCAACAAAATCGAAGAAACCTAACAATGGAACAATCTTTGCAATCCAACGACGATATCCTCTCGAAGAATACTGATTTTGTGATTAAGCTTCGCCTTGTTGGTGTAGGTGGTACGTAATGAATGTATTCGTATCATCGTCATGTTGTTTGCTTTTCATTTGTCTTTGCATTTGTTCTTCCCGTACGACTCGGGACAACAAGGGGTTTCACGGGTTCGGTGTCAAGCCAAGCCGGCCGCACGCAAATGTCGTGCATGTGGTCTATAAGTAGAATCTTCGTAAAAATGTACCACAGCTTGAACCATTTTGACGGACGTATCTGATGCCTGATGCCTCATTTTTTTGTGGAAACTGATGAATTCGCTCGGCCTGTTCTTTTTTCCTTTGATTGCTCTGCTTTTGTTCTTTTCTTCTTCTTCTAGGCACCCCGCAGATCCGTCGTGTTCGTCTTCCTCTTATCGCTGTAGATGGAAAGCTGTCACACGAGGAGTTGGTCTCTCTTGCTATCCGTTACACGTTTCCGGATGCTCCCAACAAATCGGATAATTACGATGTCACTATCACATACTACGACGAGGACAACGATTGTGTCACAATTGCTTCTACCGAGGAGCTTTACGATGCTATTAGCCAATTCTCGGTTTCGCAGCCACCTGTCTTGAGGCTTACTACAGACGTGAAGCTTAAGAAAATTACAATTAAGAAAGCTCCGAATCCTCCGCAGGTTCCGTCGCCTGCTAGACGATCTAATAGCGGTCTCTCAAAACCACAGGTACAACTCCAACAAATGTTGGAATCAGTTGTGACAGCCTTGGCTTCAGCTGCGGTCAATATTCAAGGACATATCAAGTCAGAGGCTGCCAATCCAAATATGACAGTGTCATCTCCGAGTATGCAGACCCCTGCTACATTGTCATCGGGCGAGAGAGAATCATCATCAACTTCGTTGACCTCCATGCCTGCAATTCCAAAGGAAAACGCGTTCAAGTCTTCCGAGGAAGAGCGCCTTGCAAAAGAAACTGTTCAGAACATCGCAATGGAAGAAAAACCAGCTGTTGAAGATCGTCCTTTTATCCATGGACGTCATACCTGTGATGGATGCCTTTGCACGCCCATTATTGGCACGAGACATCATGCTATGAATCTCCCTGATTATGATTTATGTGGAAAATGTTTTGGTAACTACAAAGGATCCGAGATAAAATTTGAACCCGCTGTTTTAGGTAAGTCGTCTTTATTTGTTCAATCAAGTTGTTCATAGTGAAACTGTACCCTTGGCTAATCCGTTTGCTGTGCTCGTGCTGATATGAAACAGACCGAGACCGTCCATTCCAGGAACGCTGGCACCGTCGCCGTGCTCGTTGGGTTGCAGGACGTGGACAGTGCCGCACGCGTCGTTGTCATAATCACAGGAGGTTTGAGGCAGGTCCTAACCCCTCTGACATGGATGCTGCACTCAAAGAGGCCATTCGCCGCAGTCTCCGCGACACCAAGGCGCGCCTCCCATCGCCACCAACAGGAACAATCGAAGCCCCTTCTGAAACAAGCGAGCACAAGGCTCCCTCTGTGGACACTGAATCCACTAAGGTCCAAGAGGATATGCCAACTGAAGATATTGCCGAATCACCATCTGTTGAACTCGACCACAAAACTCCCTCTGTCGAGGAAGACATCGAAGATACCGAAAAGGCAACGTCCTTGGATGATTCTTTTTTTAAGATGGACTTTGAGAAAATTCACATGGATGTGCTTCAGAAGGAACAGTCTTCTTTCGTTGAGCATGAATCTTCGTTTTCGAAGGATGCTGTAGGTAGTGGTGATGTAGCTGAAGCCATCGGACAAACTCTCGACGAGTGTGCCAAAGCCATTGATGATATGGTGTCTGAACTCGCTAGGGAACCTAGTACACCCCGCAACACGGACAGTGACAGCTATATGACGGAGGATGAAATCAAGACCGAGAGCGGTGTAAGTGGGTGCGATATCCACGAAGGTGCCGAGGAAGAGGTGTCTGTTATGACAAACTCTATTCCGTCCTTGGTCAATTCTGCACCACAAACCGTTGTGGACGAGAAAAAGGAGCTGTCTGAAAACCATACAAAACAATCAGAACCTGAAGATGAACAGATTGGGACTGCGATTGTCAAATCGAGCAACAAGGGTGTGGCAGAAAACCAAGAGGAAGAAGTTGTTGATTCACGTGCCACTGAATTAACCCAATCGGAGGATGAGTGGGAAGTGGTAGACAATGAAGATCAGGTTGAAGGGGATGAGATGCTTGCTCGTGCCTTCCAGCTTTTAGGATCTGCACTTTATGAAAGTGATATGAGCCGCTCTGGCAATGTTGAAGAAACCACAGATACGGTGGGTAGTGGCAGTCTAGTCTCGGCCTCAGCCAAAAGCGTGGGAACTGAGATTTCGGCTGCTTCTTCTGTTCCTTCGTCCGTTCCTTCAATCCCTTGCTCTAGTGCCCATGTTCCTGTTGCTGTCATTGCTCGCTGGTCAACTCAATTGGAACAACTCCGTGAACTTGGATTTGAAAATGAATACCAATGTGTTGATGTTTTGGAAAGGCTCCATGCTGCCAATATTGGTGTTGATTTGATGGAAGAGGTCACCGTTACTCAAGTAGTTGAGGAGTTGGTGAAAAAACAGGCCTAAAAGGCGTTCTGCAAATATGCCAGCCTGTCTGGAGTGGAAAGAAGACGAAACCGTAGGAAATGTACCCGCAAGGGGCTGTTGTGAATGCATACTTTTACTAAAATGTTTCATGTAGTAACTTAGTGACCAAAAAAAGGTAGTAACTTAGTAACAAAAAAGATTTATACTTCTTTTACTATATTTCATATCATCCCAAAGATCATTGATATTTTCTGCCGAATTAGTTTTTTGTAAGATCCTATATGAATCTGATTTGCAGTCTGACAAAGATGAATCCTTCCAATTTGTTCTTTGATATTGCAAATCATCCAAGAAATAGACGTGTACGAGTACCTTACAAGAAATACGGTACCAGGTACAGATCTACACTCTAGTAGACCACGACGTTGCTCTAACGTACGTACGAAAGAACACTGAGGGAAGGACAGATTGCATGGATAGACCAGTAGTAGTGGTATTAGTTTTGATTCTACAGGTAATATACTCCTTACTCTAGACTACGTTGGGAGGATCAACTTGTAACGAATGAGTGATAAGTGATCAAGCAGGTCATGGTCTCCACAATTTGAAATTTCTCCCGTACCAGCAGGTAGAGTTTTGTGTTTTGTCTATGTACCTAGTACAGGTAGGACCTCTAGAAACACCTACCTTACTAAAAAATGTGCAATACCAAGTCGAATCTTCACAATGAGGATTTGTCAGCGTTCCAGCACTTTTAGTGCTACGGTAGGACTACTCGTTCTGATTTGTCGGGACAAACCTCTCTATGTTTGCGTGAAATGTCCAGAAATAATGTGCTTTGAAAATGGGCTGTAGAGATAAGAGATAAGGAGCTTATAACCTGTGGAGACCCCTTGATCACACGCCGTTAGTTGATCCTATCTTACAGGTAGAGTAAGACAACATGCATCCATGAAAGAGAAACGATCTGAACGATAGCTCTTTTTGCTGCTCAGCAGCAAAAAGAAGTACCCCTTTCCATCTTTACTTCGCTTGCTGCAAAGCAAGAGCAACAACCACTTAACCATGGCGTCTATTCAATCGGTCCTCGTAATGTGGCATCTTGCAACATTATCAATCTGCTGCTTTTGCAGCTGCACATCGTGTGTCTTAGTATCGGCCTTTGTATCTCCCTCGGTCGTCTCTTCTCATCCCTGCTCCCACAGAACAAAATTCGTATCACCACCACCGAAAACATCCCTCGAAGCCAAAAAGGGCGGCGCAAATAAAAAGAAGAAAAAGGCCACAGCCGGAGGTGCAGCCGGTGGTGGCTTTGGTGCCAAAAAGGTAACAAAGGAAGATGATGCCTATCAAAAGGCTATCAAGGCCAAAATCAAGGAAATCAAGTCTTCCCCATCTTCTTCCCGTCCGTGGCTCGAACTTGGCTCTGTATTAACGAAACTGGGAGATTACGCGGAAGCCGAAGAGGTATTTCGTCTTGGCAACATGGCCAGTCCTGGCGATGAAATGTTGAGTGGAGCTTACACTGCCTTTGCTGGTCATTCTTCCCAATACTTTGGTGGGTCACTCCCAGCAGATAAAAACGTCGATCCCAATTCCTTGTCATGTCCTTTTGATACCTACGACGTGGACCAAAAGGCGGAGGATTTTCGTACCGTCACTTGGACCGCACGGGGTGACAAGCCTAGGGTTCAAGTTAGCAAGGGACCCTTACTTCCCCGTGATGAATGCGCCAAAGCCATTCAAATTGCCGAGGATCATGCCGCCTCCCATGGCGGTTGGACTTCCTCCCGTCATGCTCAGGCCGCCACTACCGATATGCCGGTCAAGGACATACCTGCCTTATTGGATTGGTTCAATGACAAGTTGGGTACTACGCTCTTTCCCATGTTGGCGGAGCGATATCCCGAAAAGATTGAGAGCGCCGACGATTTGAGGGCACATGATGCCTTCATTGTTAAGTACGATGGTGATAGTGACGGTGCGCAGAATTCGTTGGCGATCCATGTCGATGAGTCGGCCTTTTCATTTACGATTGCGTTGAACGACCGATCTGACTATGAGGGCGGTGGTACATGCTTTGAATCGATACGACTAAGTAGTGAGGAGGCGAAGAAGGGCGAGTTTAAGGCCATTGCACTGAATGCCGACGCTGGTGGTGTGGTGGCATTCCCCGGTACAATTCGACATGGTGGTAGTCCGGTCACCAAGGGTGTGCGCTACATAATACCTTTATTTTTGTATCTTCATGAGAACAAGAGTGGAAATGAGAAGAGTTACGTGTCCAAGGATTTGGAAAGTGCAGCAGAAAAGGCCTTGTCGAGGCAGAGACTTGTCGGTCGTCGTGCTTCGGTTGTTCGTCCAACATTTTAATATGCAGTACTCTTTATCTTTTCCCTGGGAAAGATGGAGTTTTTAACAATGTAATTCTAGAGAGAGAATTGCGGCGTCCTTCTAGCACTGATTGCAAGGCTCCACATAATTCAGTAAAAAATATAATATGCGGACGGTCAGTCGGAATCTATTCTTTATAATTTTAAAATATATTGTATTAGAAGAAACTTATTTGACATCCTTTTTCTTCCCATTCTTTTTGGTTCTTTTAGCTTTTGGGGGGTCTGTATCACCACTGCCACCCTCAACGTTGTCCTTCATCTTCTTCAATGACAACTTTATTCGAAGCGGTTTACGTTTTGGTGGTGAAGGCTTTGCATCCATGCCATTTTTCTTCAAGAGGCGTTCCAATTCCCTTTGCAATGCATTGGCATCAACAACAACCCAAGACCCTTCACCATTGAAATCCTTCGCATTCTTAAACAACACCTTCCAATCTTCACGGTATTCCGAGATATCACCATAAAGCTTTCCTCGACATTTTCTTAGAATATCATTGATGGCGATAGGCTTTTCAATACGTTCATAATAATCAGGATATGTGTTGGCATCGGGTTTCTCGAGGAAAATTTCAGACAAACGACGTTTCGTGGACGGGTCCTTCAGTGCAATGACACCCTTGGTTATATTAACCAATTTGCGGAAGGTCCAATCAGTGAGGCCTCCATCACTATTATGAATAACACCTTCGTCGAGTTGACTGTTTCTACTCAAACTTGAAGCTCCACCACCGCCTGATAAAACCTTGGGAGATCGTGATCGTTTTCGTGATCGAGCACCATCTTCTTCTGCTTGAGCCTGTTTCTCCATCAAACGAAGAAATTGTTTTTCAGTTAAACCATCATCGTACAGAACAGCCTTTCGCTTCCTTGAACCATCAGGGTTCACATTGAGGTCTTCATTTGCCTCGTTATCCTTTCCGTTGGGGTATTTGATCCAATCTGGTACGTCATCGGGGCTTGTGTACAACTCAAGAATGGTTCCCTTCTTTCTACGTTCAGCATCAACTGCACAGTATAGTTGATAATCGGCTTCATTGCTACCAATAAGTTCGTTGAAGTCTTCAGTATCACTGTCACTTCCTCCGTCATTATCTTCTGTTGGGTGCCCGCTGCCATCTTCGTCTGACATACCTCCATCTCCACCACTCTTACTTGAGAGTGTGTCGGACTTTCCAGGCTGAGCGTTCGAATCAAAGTCGGTCAGAAGTACTTCCATCATCTTTCGACGTTCTAAACTGTTGTCATTTTCGACACTGCTCTTGTCAAACTTTCCGGCTTCAACAACGAGCTCACTCATATTGAGCTTTTCGTTCGCTCGTGCTAGAATCTTTTCTTCAACTGGAGAATATGTAATTAGTCGGAACACACTTACATCGTTACGTTGGCCGATACGGTGAGCTCTGTCCTGTGCTTGCAAATCCATCATGGGATTCCAATCTGAATCAAAAATAATAACTGTGTCGGCAGTTGCCAAGTTCAACCCAAGGCCACCAGCACGCGTGGATAATAAAAATACAAAGTACGGAGAGTCTGGAGCATTGAACTTGTACATGCGCTTTTCACGCTCTTCAGCCGGGGTGGATCCGTCCAGACGAAGGCAGGGATATCCACGATATGCAAAGTAATCTTCCAAGATAGTCATGACGGCTGTCATCTGTGTAAAGAGTAGCACGCGGTGTCCTGCTGCTTTCAACTTTGGAAGCATACGGTCTAATAGTTCCATCTTTCCTGAGGAGCAAATTAGGTTCTCATTGATATGATAACCTTCAGGTGAAAACAGGTAGGGGTGATTACAAACTTTCCGAAGCTGCATAACAACATTATTCAGACCACGACTTGGGCCACTGCTGCCAGTACCCAATACTGATTTGTCTTCTGTAGCCTTGGCACTAATCTGTTTGTAAAGTTCCTTTTGCCACGATGAAAGCTCACAACGTAACACCTTCTCCACTTTTTCGGGAAGTTGGTCCAGCACCTCACTCTTCACACGGCGGAGCATGAATGGACGTAGCAACTCGTGGAGTCGATGGATGATAAGCATCCTTTCCTCGTTGGAAAGCATATTGTCTTCCGCGTCTTCGTCACTTTTGTTTCCAAAACTTGCGAAGGGGCGATTGAACCATTGGTCAAACGACTCAACCGAATTGAAAATTGAAGGCAGCAGGAAATTCAGTAATGCCCACAATTCAGGGAGACTATTTTGCAGAGGTGTCCCCGTTAGTAAGATACGGTTGTTGGTAGTGTACACCGTTCCGAGTGTAACTGCAAATTTTGACTCTGCATTTTTCATACGATGTCCTTCATCTACAATGGCATACTGCCATGTAATCTTTTTCAAGCTGCTCTTGTCCTTGATGATGTATTCATAGGTCGTCAATAGAACATTGAATTGACCATTACGCACCTGATCCCTATACATTTCTTTTCGTTGTATGGGTGTTCCCTTATAGGTGATTACACGCGCTGACGGGCACCACTTGGCAAATTCATTTACCCAGTTTGACAGTGTTGACAGTGGAACAATAACAAGGTATGGACCAAGGTTTTCCTTGAACTCCATCAAATATGCAATCAGTGAAATGGTTTGAATTGTTTTTCCCAATCCCATCTCATCTGCTAAAATACCGTTGAGCTTGTTATTGTACAACGACACCATCCACTGCAGTCCAGCAATTTGATATTCCTTGAGACTACCGCCTACAAGAATACTTGGTTGACGGACTTCTTCCATCTTCAAATGGGCCGAGGCATAATACGATCCAGTAGAAGCATTCGATGCCTTGTCGAATGCCGCCGCATTCTCATCTTCAACAGACCGTTGTTGCAACAAGGATGATATTTGCGAAATACAATCATCTGTTTTGTCCAACAAAAACTTAAGACGTTCATTCTTGGTTTCTTCCAAAAGTTTACTGTACGCTTGCATGTCATTGGCACGAAGAGCTGCCAAACGTGCCTTTTCAGCCATTTCAGCATCACGTTCCTTCTTGCGGTCTTCCTTGTTAAGAGCATCTCGTACAGACTTGGCCAGACGTGCGATTTCTTGCTTTCGTAGTCGGTGGAATTTGAAGAATTCAGCCTGGTGGTTCGCGATGGCCTTGGAGAGTTCCTTGTTTTGTTTCAACAGACCTTCAGCTGTAGTGGCTCTGCATTTTCGCATCATACGTTCAAGTGCCTTGGCTTCTCGTTTAGGTTGAATCTTCAATCGCTTCTGCGTATCTGGATCAATCAATGTCGATGATGGTAACAGTTTATTACTTGTTGCCTTTCCTTTCGTAACCTTGGCAGGAGCCGCCATAATAGCTTTCATCTTCAAATGTCGCTGTAATGCTGCTGCCTTGTCTAAGAAGTCTTGTCTTTGTTTATCTATTGATTTTGTGACTTGTACTTGAATTGTTGGTGATGATGACGATGACAAAGATGATAAAGTCACCACAGGTTTACGATCTTGTTGACATCGCAATAGAGTGCCTACACTGTTAGGTAAAGCAGAAAAACGTCCTTTTTGAACTAAAAAGACACCTGAATGGACACGTTTCCACCTATTGCGTTCTTGTAATCTTGCATTGGCAAGTATAGCTGCCTTGCTACTGCTCGATTGTTGTGCAGTCGAAGAGGCGCCCGTGGATGTGGATGATGCTTGCGATGGTCCTCCCTTGCTTGCAGGTAATGGACGACCAGACGCTCCTGGGTGTCCCTTTGAATGGGGTGTTTTTTTGTTACTTGCAGGAGTCGTCATGGCGGACTTGGGTGTACCTGTAGGGCTAGCTTTCGGACGAGGAATAACTCCTCCTTGTGGTCTTGGCTGTTTTGTATTTTGTTTTTGTAAAGCATAAAGGGTTACTGGAACACCCCCTTTTCCTTTGTGTTGTAATGCGGATAATGGCTGCTTATGATCATATTGTGGAGCACGTGGTGTGGGACGTTGTTGAGACGTTGTTACTTGAGGACGACCGTGGATAACACTACCATTCTGTGCATGTTGCAACCCACTAGGACCAGCAACAGTTCGAGCTGATTGAGGAGCAGCAACGTTGGCGGCAGGTCGACCTGCACCACCTTGTACCATTCCTTGGTGCGGTACCATACGCTGCTGCTGTGATTGTGGTGGTTGTTGGTGTCTAAGTGGATGCTGGAAATAATCCACCTGTTGTCTTGCTGGTGGTTGTGACCGCGCTACTGGCTGTGGAGGTTGCTGTGGTTGCTGTGGTTGCTGTGGTTGTCCTTGTTGCTGTGCAGCTAATCCTGCTTGTTCCCGTCGCTGCCGTTTCATGGCATCTCGTTCACGGGCTACACGAGCTGCATTCAATACAGCATGCTTCGGAAGGCCTGACGCCACTGCTTGTGCCATCGCTTCTGGTGCAACAGAACCATCAGGTGACCGCAGAGCTGACCAAATTGCCCTGGCCAATGCACTCTTTGCTTCCTGACTCAACATAGGACGTGGCTTGGAAGGATTTCCTCCTTGTCCAGGTTGTGTTTGCTGTGTCGCCTTAAAAGGTCGTTGTGCTTGTACCTGTTGCATCTGTGGCTGTGGACGAGATAATGGAACTTCTTGTTGCTGTTGTTGTTGCTGCTGCTGAGGTTGCATCGGCGGTGGCTGGTGTGGTGGTGGTTGTTGTTGCTGTTGTTGTTGTTGCTGCTGCTGCTGTTGTTGTTGCTGCTGCTGTTGTTGCTGCTGCTGCTGCAACATCTGCGGTGGCTGCTGTGTTGGTACATGCTGCTGTGGTACTGTTTGTTGCTGATGCATCATCTGTGCTGCAGGAGGCTGTTGCTGTCGTTGGTGTTGATGTTGGTGTTGGTGTTGATGTTGGTGCTGGTGTACCTGCTGGTGTTGGTGTACTTGCTGAGCCTGAGCCTGAGCCTGAGCCTGAGCCTGAGCCTGTGGTGGTTGTTGTTGTTGTACCGTCATCATAGCAGGTGCCGGAGCAGTACGAACTGCAGAAGGTGGCAATTGCGATACAGGTGGCATTGACCTATTCACGTACGCCGCTTGCTGCTGCCTTTGTTGCTGCTGCTGTGGTGGTAATGGTTGAAGTTGTTGCTGGGGTGGTTGTGATCTACCTCCATTCACGACTGCAGGAACAGCTCCACGTTGTTGAGGTGATGACATGAGAGGATTAGGCACCGACACTCTCCATGATGGTGAATGTTGATGCTGTGGCTGTTGACCATTTTGGGTTGCTGCTGCTGCATTTTGCTGTTGTTGAATTTGCGCTGCTGCTGCTCCTTGATTGGAATTAAATTGATTAGCCATGCTGTTGTCGTTGTTGCTGTTACTGTTCATTCCAATGTGAGTTCGTTGAGATGAAGTAGTATTGTTTGTGATTCCAGCAGCTCCACGTGCCTGTGCTTGTGGGTTTCCATGGTTCGGTAGCGGCACATGTTGGGCTTGTTGCACTTGTTGATGTTGCTGTGGAAGCGGTGGCTGTTGTTGTTGCCTCATGGTTGCCGCCGACATGTGGTTGTTCACATTCCTGGAATCAGTCACGGCAGCATGAGGCTGATTCGATCGATATGGGCCATTAGGCACATTTGGCGCATGGCCGGAGTTAGCAGACGGAGCAGCATGACTTGACGGATAGATTCGAGGGTTCCCAGAATAATCTTGAGAATTGTGAGGAGGACGATCCATCACTTTCAAGTTGTCGGAGGGATCTACAAAAGAAAGGAGGGAAGAGGGAAGCGGGTTTAGAGTTCAAGACACAGCAAGACCCAGAGACTCAAAAGAGGAAAAAGGCTGGGCATCTCTGTTTCGTTCCTACTGCACCGTCGAACTTGACAGAGAGGTGTATCGCGTCGTTTGTCGATGCGCTGAGAGCCACCACCCCCTGTCCGTAGAAAAATACGAATATGCTACTACCAGACGAAACGAGCATGCCCTTCTTTTCAACGAGAATCACTTATGTCGATTTCCAAATTTATTTTCGTTTTCCCTTAAGTCTTGAGAAAGCCAAAGTATCAATTAATAACCATGACGTGGTCACATAATTTATGAAAGGATCTAACAATGCGATAAAACACGCAAAAATCATAATTACAGTACGAGATTACTAGGATATCTGTACTCCTTAGGAAATTAGTATTTAACAGTGAGAACCCCGATAATGAATTCGAACCTATTATTATTTTTCTTACCGATACCAATAATAAGCTTTTGATTTCAACGCAGCCCATGCGTTGGTGGCCATCATGTGCATGGATGGAACGTGCGTACTCGTACCTTGTAAGGGAATTCAGCCTCACGAACACAACAGAAATGTCTGTCTGTTGCCGAGCAAACGAATGACAACACCAAAAAGCAGATTCCCAAAAAAAATGAAAATGAATGATTCCAGGTCCATAAGTCTGTCTGTCTATCAAAATTGTATAATAAGGTTCTTTTCTATCAATACATTGGAACATATAAAAAGGACCAGTCCCATGTCGATCGATCGCCCCCTCATCTGCTCCGCCTACTATCTCCTCTGCGTGTAACCAGTAATCCTCTCTACTAGAGGTGGGTCCTCTCTCTAGAGAGAGTCTTATTAATACCTTTTAGTAACGACCAGAAGTCATATTTCCTCTACGAATACACATATTAAAAAATCAAACGTTGGATGACGTACGGTATGGTTTTGTCACAGAGAATCTCGAAAGATGAACACACACACACACACAAATAATGATGTTGTTGATTAAGTTTGACGCTATAGATCTAGTATGATCCCTACACTTTCATTGTCGTTCTCGAGAGCGATGAAAAACTAGGACTGGAAGAATCTAGTTACAATCAAAAACCTTTACTAATATTATGCGGTTCTTGCTTGCTTCTTGGATTGCCATGCAGCATCAATCATCTTCCCCAACCGTAATTGTAGGTCTTAATGGAGCTTTACAAAAACGATTTGTTTTGCAAGAAAATGCTAGCTTGATTCCGGGTGACGTCCACCGCGCTGCCAGTGTCCAGGCCGGAGTGGGGGGTAAGGGACAAGATGTCGCAATTGCACTGTCTTGTCTTGACTATGAGGGAACTCAACTTGCAGAATTCATTGGTAGTGGTGCGGAGGGAGACTTTGTATATGCAGCATTAGAAGATTTGTTGGGATCCCAGTCAATGCAATCCTTAACAGTACGCCCCAAAAGTCACATGAGAACTTGTACTACGATTGTCTCGTCGGACGCATCTACCGAGTTAGTCGAACCCAGTGGAGAGGTTGCTGAAGAGGACATCGATTCCTTATTTCAGAAACTCGAAGATCAAAAAGAAGAAACTGCTGCTCTTTGTTTCATGGGGAGTATGCCACCAAAGTGTCCTGAAAATATGTATGGTAGCATTTATGAACGTGTTAATAAGGGATCAAGTACACTTTGCCTGATTGATTCTGTCAATGGACTGGAAGACCTTTTCAAGGCAATGGCTGATAGCCCATGCAAAAAATCCTTATTGAAGCTGAATGCATCTGAGCTCTGCAGATTGGCAGGTGTCTCAAAGGCGAACAATGAAGCTGATGGTGTCGCTTTAGCGGAGCTTGAAGAAGCAGTTTCTTCGTTTCTTCAAAAATACGAACCTGCATCAAAATCGCTTTCAGGTTTGGCAATCACAGATGGCAAACACCCGGCGCATCTTGTAGCATTGGACGCATCATCTGACAACACTGTTTTACCAACTTTCAAAACATACATGATTCCTGTAGTGGACTTGAGTGGCAAAAGTAATTTATTGTACCCCATCGGAGCTGGTGATACAGTGGCCGCTGGGACATTGGCAGCATGGCGTTCTTGTCGGATGCTCTCTAGTGGTGATAACTCAAATTGTTTGAATAATGAAGTGCAAGCGGCTTTAAAATCATATCTCGAATCCACGGAGAAAGTCGCCCCCGACACGGATGTACAGCACATGGTTTCTGCATTTGCATTTGGTCTCTCTTGTGGATCAGCAAGCTGTCTCAAGGAAGAGAATTCTGTTTTCGATACAAACGAAGCATTGAAGCTGCTAAACGACATGGGGCCTCCAAAAGCACTATAATCTTTACTTTATTTAGCCATAATATTTGAATAACATGTAAATGCATCTAAAAATAATACAATCTAAAATGAGTGCTCTAGACACAACAATACCAGTAATCTCAGATGCAAGAGAGGATTTCTGTGGGATATTCTTTCCTTAGAATTTGACTAACGAATGATAACCCGTTTCGTAAAATAACCAGGCCTGTAGGAAATAGAAGTGCGCCCCGAATAGAAGATTATTCAAAAAAAAGAATAATTTTGCGTTTTTCTATGCATACATCCGGAGGCGTCGACTAGCCAAAGTTAAAGATTTAAAGCCATCAGCTGATTGGAGATTCTTATTTTCTTTTACGCTTGTTTGGTAACCAGGAATAATATAGGTTTGCTCAAAGTTGGTTCCGCGTTTCATTTCATAGTCGTAAACAAGTGGGTATTTATCTGGATCGGTGTATCTGTGCTTCCCGGAGTTTCGTTGTTGAAGTTGCATTTTTTCCCTCACAAGGTTGACAAAAAATTGTGCCATATACTGGGAAACTTTCAATGCGTGTGGTGAATGGTTGATATGCTGGTATGGGATGTTGTATCCATCCCTGTGGAACCCATATTCAAATAAGTTCTTTTCTGGGTGGAATTGAGTTCCAAAAAATGGATAGGCATCATGAATGGATTCTATGGTGCTCACGAACGGTCGTCCATTGCGATCGTTGCTAATTGCTGTCACTCGAAACATTTTTACCAAGCTAGAATCATTATAAAACTTATCTGGTTCCAAGCCTTGGTGGTGAAAGTTAGTAGTCACATTCTCTGAAGTTACAATGTGCTGTAGCCATCTTGGTCGGTAGAGTTTGGGCGGGGCATCTTCCATGATGAGTTCCAACGGTAGACTGATATTTTCTGCATCAAAGTTGGACTGCAATACAGCTTCTCCTTCCTCAGAAGCCAAGCTTAAAAGATATTCGAAACCAAGACAGGATCCCCATATTGGGAAGTGTTTTTCTGCCACAGCTTTCTCGTATAAACGTTTCGCAGAAGCAGGCAATCGGCTCTCACCACCGGGAAACAATATACCGTTTACTTGATCATATAATGCATCTACCAAGTCATCAGGAGCATCATACGGAATGGCTACAGCACGGGCACCACCACTTTCGAGCCATTTAACGTAGGAAGCAGGAATCTCAAAGGTAGTGAGATTGGTTGAGTTTGGATCTAAATATGGCTGCGACAAGACACCTACTACAGGACTCACGTAATCGAAGTCATTTGTATTTGCTGTTACTAACAATACAGAATACAGTACCACGTACAACTGGATTGATACACAGAGATATAGGTGCATGGCGATCCCCATCTTCGGAACTCTTGCATGTGGAACGTTGAAGCAGAGTTTGTGCCGATTCGTGAGCATTGATCATACACAATATTTTCAAAAGCAAGATACCTCTAGTTCACCCGGTTTTTCCGCTCAACTATTTTTTAGAAAAAATACATTTTTCCCCAGAATAGAAAAAGTGACGTAGAATTTACATGCGAGTGAGAAGATCACCGAAAGAGCAGAAAATGAAAAAATGGGGTGATTTTTTTTAGCTCTAACCCTACTAATTCTGCCAAAAATCTCGCATGGTACCTTTTTGGCACAGAACAAAAAAAGACTTTTTTTGGAACAAATATTTTTTTTACGATGATTACAATTCACTACAAATATCACTTGAAAGACAACAAATACAACAACCAACCAACCAACCAACCAACCAACAGTATTCAATAACAAATCTGAAGCACCGCCAAAACCCAAAATGTTGCTGATAAATCCAACTGAGCGTTTACGGCGAGGAGAAACTGAAGAAAGCCTATGACAACGAGTAGGAGATTCTACCATGGCTGCATCATGGAAAGAGTCCTCAGTAACTTCCTCTACAGTTTCCACAGTAGGTGGACGATGGGCATATCCAGCAACACCACCACCTGCTGATGATCGAGGTGGTGGTGTTTCGTTACTGGTAGGGTAAGTATTATAAGCAGGACCAGGACCAGGACCAGGACCAGGATAGTAACCACCACCAGGAGAAGGATGAGGAGCACCAGCAGGAGAGCATGCATTCATGTACAATCTTGTCCTTTTTTTTGTTCAAGCTTGGCTTTTTCTAATTCTTTAGCCATGAAGATTAAAATTTTGGTTGATGGTGTAGGAGAATCTTGTACAATTTGTTCCTGGGGATCATCAAAAACCATGTTTCCTTCTCTAGTTCCCAGACCTTTACAAGAAGCACAAGTCTTGTTGACATCATAAATTTTAAAAGTACTAAATCTACTAAGTTAGAACAATGCACTTGCAAGTGCCTTTGTATACATTACACATTAAGTATGGTAATTAGTCATGCAGCCTGTTGGGGACCCAACTCCTGGATTACTATTGTAAATACCAAGAGAACAATAGTAATACGCTGATATACTGGTGATATCTTTTAATGTTTTAATATCCATCAGTCCAATATTCCACCACAGTAGTATGGAGGAAAAACAATTAGTAAATGGCTGGGATGCAATTCTGAAAAAGCAGTTCAATATTATATGAGTAGAGACAAAGATTTACAAGAATTAGAGAAAAATAGCAAAGATAAGGTGGATGTTGCTAAAAACATCACAACTGTATTCAATGTACAGGCCAAACAAGAAGCAGATAGTATTATGACCTGTAGTATCTTCAAAACACAAATAATTTTGATATAGATGATAATCAAAATGATTGAAAAAAGGAAATTTGCAACCAACACCTGATAAAATCTGAAATAAAAAAAATAACAATGTGCAATACCACCAATAGTATAAAGTAGAATAAAACTCAAAATATCATGGCAAACTTTCCTGTTATACTTATTGCCTTTCTCCCTTTAATGTTTTGATCCAAGTGAAGCTACAAAAAAATTCCATCAAGTCATATGGTGATAAATCTGTAAAGGGTTTTACACAAAAAAGAATAAAATTGTTGAGGAAAGCAAATCATACTCAATAAAAAGTATTGGATTCCTCAACTGCTGGATGATGCCAATATTGACTAATTACAAATGTTCAAGTAGCTTAATATAGCCATACATCACTCCAACATTTCTGGTAACATATTTCCATCATCAATCAATACTATAACAAAATTAAGTACTGTAGATGTATTAAGTCAACAACATAAGATGGTGGTGGCCATGATTAACAACAAGAAGAAGATCTCCTCCATGGCAGATTCATAATAAGTAATTATTTAGTACTGTTTTTTTTTTGGTGTTTTGGAATAAAATAGTTTCTAGGTTTTAGTTTTACCTTTTCTTTTTCATATTTTTTGGAGTTTGCTGCAAGTCTACAATCTGGAGTTAGCAGGTTGGCTATATGCTCTATGTTTTTTTAAGCTCCTGGTTTTTAATCTCTAAAGAACTTCCTTTCTGTTTTTTTTAATTAGGAAGCCAAATGTTTTTATTTTCTATTTCTTTCTATTTTTACTTTATTTGTTTTACTTTTTGGAGTTTGCAAGTTTACAGGTATTATCATGGGTTTGCATGTTTTGAATTTTATTATTCTACTTTGTATTTTTTGGAGTTTGCAAGTTGGTCCTTGTAGTATACTCTACATATTTCTCAAGTTCCTGATTTTTAATCTCTAAAAAAATTCTTGTCCTTTTTTCTTCTTTTTACCTATTACTTTCACTCTTACTCTTACTTTTACTTTCTGGATTCTCCAAAAATAACACAATTATTTGTGTCATAAGTCTTTTCAGTTCCAATGTCCTCTATGATAAAAAAAAGCCAGAAACCAGTAGGAGGGAGGAGGGTAAAAACTGTAGGTGGCATGGTTGTTACTAATTCCTCAATACAGAAAAATGAGAAAGCATGTGAATGAACAAAAAAATGGTCATCTCACAATGAAAAACTCTGAAACACTTTCAATATGGAAGACAGAGGCCAAAGTAGATCTGAAAACTACCTTATGACCATTTAAAAATGCAATACAAAATCAGCAACATCAAGGAAAGCCAACCAGTTATATTGAAAGAATGTGATATCAAAGAAAGGTACTAACATACTCTTTTAGTCTTTGGAGGTTGAAGGTTTACAGATATGGCTTGGCAAGTATACAGGTTTATGGAGTTTAATACTATTTGTATTTTTCTTGAGTCCCTAATTTCTAATCTCTCTCAAGAAATTCTTCTCTTTTTTTTGATATTTCTTGTGTTTTGAAAACAAAACATTTCCATTTTTTGTTTACTTTTCCTTTACTTTTGATTTTTACTTTTTAGAGTTTGCAGTTTGCACAGGTCTGTGGTTTGACTGGTCTACAACTCTACTTTTTTCCTTTTTATGACCTTTTGGAGGAGTTTGCACTTTCGTATTTCTAATAACTTATACTTTTCTCCAGTTCCTGATTTCTAAGCTCTAAAGAAGTTCTGTTCTATTTTATTTTTTTTCAAACAAGAAGTTTCTAGTTTCTCATTTCATTTTTACTTTTTTGGAGGTTGCAAAATTGTAGGAGGTGTAGGCTTATAAGTTTGAAATTTTACAATTCTACTTCTTACTTTTTAGTGACTGCCTTTGGGAATTTGTAGCAGACTGGGAGATCTAGTATCCTTATATTTTCTCAAGTTCCTGATTTTAATCTCTAAAAAACTTTTTTTGACCAACAATTTCTAGTTTCTACTTCCAATTTTGGAGTTTGCAGGCTTAAAGGAGGTATATATTTGTTAGTTTACCATTTTATTACTCTTTATTTTTTTAAGTTCCTGATTTCTAATCTCTAAAGAAGAAGTTCTTGTCTATTTTTATTTCTTTTGCTATTTCTTAAACTTCTTATCTTTTTTCTTTCTTCTGTTTAGTGTGCATGAAATATTTGTACTACCCTCTCTTGGTGTAAGAAAAAATAATCAAAATAATCCTTCAGTAGCTAAACAAGCAAGAACTTCCATTTATGATGACAGCCACAATGAGACACCACACAAGTCCATCTTACAACTTTTCTAATGGAGGTGATCAGTCATAGTAGCAATAGGTCGTCTTAGTTATACGCTAGCCATAAGAGAACCATGACCTTCATACTGGATACTGGTGTGGTACCAAGGGCATAGCATGATGAATATATAACATGCCCTAATGCCACTAAATTTAATTTTTAATACCTAGCCATTATGACATTTCCTGTCCTGTTGGGCAAGACAGTACCATTATTTTTGGGCCTTGGGTCTTGGGTATTTTACAAAATTTTATGTGTACATGTAGTAACAAAACTTGGCCACTTTTGGCTTAACAAAGAAAACTACAAGATCAGTGGAAATAGTCTTCATCTGAGAATAAACATGCTCTATAAGAGATAAACTAGAGATTTAAGAATGTACTGCAGCCTTGTTTAATATTCTACATGTTGAAATCTTATGGTGTATTGCTTTTCAGTAAAGTAATACTAGCAGTATTAGTACTAGGTTCTTAATTTTATTTGAAAATTATTTCTTCATATTTTTAACTGAAGCAAAAAATTCCTGATATCTCTTGTGCTTGTCTTGTTCTACTCTTTTGTAGCTACATGATATAATGTTACACTACAGGTATTATCCATGTCAAGCTTGAAATTCATGTCCACCAATAACCATGATTCCAAAATTGAAAAGAGAGGCATTACTTTTTATAAAAAATCTGACACTATAGCTAAAAGCAAACTTAATTACCTATTATAATGCTGCTATTGTGGAGAGCTTGTGTCTAATACTCAATGCATCATGCAGGTGGTCTGAACTATTGATTGAGGGTGAAAGAGTTTAGGAACACCTAGTTGAGAGTTTTGTTTTATTTTTTGTTTTACTTTTATTTCTATTTTTACTGTTTCTAGAGTTGTAATTGTAATTGTAATTGTAATTGTAATTGTAATTGTAATTGTAGTAATTGTAATTGTAATTGTAATTGTAATTGTAATTGTAGTTGTAGTTGTAGTTGTAGTTGTAGTTGTAGTTGTAGTTGTAGTTGTAGCTGTAGCTGTAGCTGTAGCTGTAGCTGTAGCTGTAGCTGTAGCTGTAGCTGTAGCTGTAGCTGTAGCTGTAGCTGTAGTTCACTCTTACAACTTTTTTACTTTTAGGAGAGATATCTGAAATCTGAAGATGTGTTCTACTTTCCTAGCAATGTTGCCTCTTAACTTAGAATATCACCAAAAAAAATAAGACGAGGCAACCTAACTATATATTTATTATCTCCTTCACCAACACTGCTGTAGTACTGAATATATTGTTTTTAAATGAAAGGTGAATCATGGGGACCCTGCTGCTGGCTACTACTAGCAAAAAGAGACAGATTCTTTACCAGCAGTATCACAAAACCAAGTACTGAAATATTCTTCTATGATTAGTATCTACGGTAATACTTCCCTTTTCAACTCTCTCACTTATATGGAAAAGAAAGTTTTCATCTGATTTATTATACATGCTTTCATTTACATGGAAAAGTAAATCTTCCCAGTCCGGAAAGCTCCATAGACAAGATTAGCTGTGTAAATCATAGAAAGAGGCACATAGAAATACACAATGATAAAGACAGGTGATTGCTTGTCTTGTCAACTTCCCCACCCCCATGAAAATGGGGAATCATTAGGAATATTGTATACTCCAGAAATATTTTTTTGTTAGCCTTATACCACTTTCTTAGTGTTCTTTGAGCATAAATACATTCAATTATATGGAAGTCATATCCAATTTTAAAGTTAATTGAAATCTTGATGAATAAAAGAGAGAAACAATGATCAATAGTACAATAAACAAATATGAGAGTTTACAACAAATACTATACACCACCAAATATATTAAATCTTCTCCAATGTGTGTGTAAGAAAAGAACATGATGGCATTGCAAACAGCAGCAGTAATAGCAATTCCACCAACAAAGAGGATCATACAGTATAAAAGAGTAAGAAGAGACAAAAAATTCTACCCACCATCATGAAAAAAAATTATTCAAAGATCGGCACACATAAAATTATAATAGTCTAGGTGGAGAAGAGGACCTAGAAGAAAACCCAATAGGGCCAAAAATTCTACACAACCTGCCAAAATTTTGAATGTTTGGACATCTTATTTCATTGTTTGTTATTGTGGTTCTTTGTTGTTCACCTTGCTAGGGTTATTGCAGATTTTTGTTTGATTGCGTTTGTTGTTAGTTTTGTAATTATCTGATTGGTGTCTGGCAGGCATGGTCAGTTGACTTGCGTTCACCTGTATGCCTGCCAAAAAAAGGACCCGATGCAAGATCCTAGAGTTAGTCCTCTAGGACCCAGAATTGGTCTTAGATATTGCATCAGGGTATTGTTTTAAAGTATGATGCAGGTGGTGAAAGAAAGTGAGAAGCAGGTAACAACAACAACAATTCAAAATAAAAAACAGCAAGAAACTTAGAGTAGAAACAAAAGTATACAGCCAGAGCTGTACTCTCTATCATACTACTCTGTATAAGACTTGTGTCAGACTATCTGGGGTGTATTTATGAGTTTCAAATATATAAACTTATCTTTAGTAAAGCTCCATAATCATTAAAGAGAGGATTTGCCTTTTCTTGTTCCTCTTCTTCTATATAGCTCGACATACATTAAATATTCTAAAACATTGTATCTTCCTCTTCCTCCACTATAGCAGGAGTGAACAGTTGGTTACATGGATTATTTAAACAGTTCTGGTAGTACACAATAAACCAGGGTTTATCTGATAGCTTGAGATGATTAGCCAAAGATCATTCCAAAGAATGTGTTAAAGCAACAGACTACTATAACAAGGATTATCAACTTATGTTTTCTTCTTCACTTCCAAACTCCCAGCAAACAGCAAACTCCCAGCTCTATTTTCTCTTTGGCTCATTGGTTATTGTCATAGTCTTTCTTTGTATAGATTATTGGCAAAAGCTCTTCATGATGTGTATGGATATACTGTAAAATTCTGATCCTCAAACAAGGACCATCAACCTCAATTGACACTAAATGCTTTACTATATGACTTTGTTATTAAATCAAATCACATTCAAGGTGGATGGAGTATTCTATAAAGATGAAGATGTGTATAAAATATTCATAGACATGATATCAGCACAGAAGAGACTGAAGTAAAACTTCAAAAACTATGACACCAAGTAAGTAAGAATAGCACAAAATCAGTTATAACCATAACTTGATTCTACCAACCTGCCAACCAAGAATAAACAGTGAAGCTAGTTTGTTATATATCACTACAGGATTATCAATGTATAAATACCTATATGAATGATATAAAAAATCCAGTAAGGCAAGTAATGCAAACAAAGGAAACACAACCTATCCTCTACTGGCATTGCACGAAGCTACTAATAGGTGGTGCTCTGATATTCTAAAAAATATCTAGAATTGAAGTCTCGCAAAACCTGCTTTGATAGGCTAGCCGAAAGCACAAAAGATAAAAAGTTACTATTCATATACTAATGCTCCGACTACCTGTAGAACGAGAAAGAAAGGAATACTTTGCAAGTGATAAAATAGACGAAAAAAAAACGCAAAAAAGTCTTTTGTTGGCTAGGTCCTATAAGGAAATCAAATTCTATCGTGGTCTAACCGATACCTCAACTACTACCTAGAGAACCAAAATTGTATCAGCACTACGATTTTTCGAAACAAATCAAAGTCAATTAAACCTGTTGAAAGCTATAGATCATTTCCCGAACAAATCATTCACCACAAGCAGTAGGCGTCTTCTCTCCCCCCCAACTTATCCCTTCTCTTCATTCTCCATCTCTTCTCTCGCTCTCTAGGCTTCATCAGGTGTTTTACAAACCATTGAATCAACAGCATGAACCGTATTCGATTGAAGTTCTTCCCAAATAGCCTTGTATACGAGTTGTTGTCGTTGTACAGGGCGTTTGCCCGCAAATTCATCAGATACAACTTCAATAGAAATGTGCGATCCATTCGGATCGTCGTAGGCACCAGAAACCTTGACATTGTCGGTACTTAGGGCCGCTTTGATTTTATCAGTGCAAACATCTACTACAGATGTCTCTGGAACATCATCACTAGATGACATGAAACGTGATAATGATGGTGATTGTCCAGTAATTCTCGTAAATCGAGATGCTACAACATTATTTGTTGTGGACGTTGTTGTTGTCCTAGTCACCAAGGGGACGGAACGAGCCGAAAAGGAACGAACTACAGATGAAAGCATAGTTGCGAGTAAAAGCTGAAAGAAGAAGGCTTTTATACTGATGGATGTCATTTGGTTTTACTACGAACTTAGTCTTTGAAGCGCTCTCTCAACTTGAGAGATTGCAGTCGAGCTATTTCTTGACACAACAAAATAATGTGCAACGAGCAACGACACAAGAAAGAGGGAACGAAGCCAACGATGGGACAGAACAAGCAAGAAAGATATGAGACATCTCTGCCTCAGAACCATAGCCATGATAGAAGACCGCTAGCGGATGGATGTACGTAATTGTACGACGCTAGGATGACGTATTCAATATCACTCACGATCGTTACAAGGTTGTCAAGACGAGTGTGCGAGAGTGAGGGAAAACATCTAACGGCCTGTCAAATTTTTTTCAGAATTTCGATTTCGATCGTCGCGACATCACAACAAGATGACCCAGTGACGGTAAAAAAGAACAATACAGCAAGCAACAAGCTCAAGTTAGAATTGAAGAGAAGACAGCACCCGAACTAGTTGCGAGACCTTTTGGTTATCTTCCGCAAACGAAATAGCAACAAAGATATCAAACTGAATTGCTTAGTAATTAATAATGCTGAAAAGTGCAGCAAAACTACAAAATAGGATCATCATTGGATTGTCTTTGCCGAGGACGAGTAGATCTCTACGGTGTGCCGCAGCATGCCATACTTTTGTGGATGAATCATATCATGTCAGTAGTAGTACTAGCTTTTTTCTGGTCAAGTCTATCAATTCATCATGGTCAAGTCGTCATACCAAATTCTCCACCGCTGCCTTACCGACTGTTGAACACGAAGAAGGACAAGACTCCAACAAGAGTATAGTTCGGCGTCAGTTGCGAAATGAACGATGGCTAAAAGTTTATCAGAGATATAAGGAAGTCATGTCAAGTGACGAAGAAAAGTCAAATTTAACCCCGAAGGAAGAAACGAAATTACGAAATTGGATCAGTAACCAAAAAAGAATGTATCATAAACGTCAAGAAGGAATCAAGGTTCCATTAACAGACGAACGAATTGAATTGTTGGAGCAAATCGGTTTTGATTGGAATCATCTCCTTCGAGAATGGGAAGAAACTTTCGAACAGCTTGAAGAATTTGTAAGGAAGAATGGACATGCAAACGTTACTCAAGAGGATGACCAACGACTGGTCACGTGGGTTTATAAACAAAGATTCAGCTATAAGCTCTACCAAGATAATAAACCCACCGAGATAAATGAGGAACGGATTAAAAAGCTAGAAGAACTTGGTTTCATTTGGGATATGTTTCAAGATTCATGGGAAAGTCATTACGACGAACTCAAACGCTACTTTGAAAAAGAGGGACACACGAACTTGCCGGATCTGACGAAATCAGAATTGGGGAGATGGGTGCATACACAACGCCGTTTTGAAAAACTGCGACAAGAAGGCAAAGCATCTTCGATGACAGATGAAAGAAAGGCACGACTGGATGAACTTAACTTTGTATGGGATGCGCATGAAGCTCAATGGCAAAGTCGGTACAAGGAACTCTGCGATTATCAAAAGACGTTTGGTGATTGTTTGGTTCCGAAATCGTGGGCGCCGAATGTTGAACTCGCCAATTGGGTTGATTCTCAACGGTACCGACACAAGAAATGGAAAGACGGGGATGCTGACTTTTACACAGTTGAGCGAGAGGCTTTATTGGACAAAATTGGGTTTGCATGGAATGCACATGATGCTCAATGGGAACGTCGATACGCCGAACTGGAAGCCTTCATAGAAGTGAATGGTGTGGGATCTTACCCTACACCACGGGCTGACCGGTCACTCAATAACTGGGTGAGGACTCAACAAAAACATCACAGAAACCTGATGGCTGGAGCGAAGACGTCTCTTACAAAGGAACGCATCGACAAGCTTAATAAACTGGGATTTCGCTGGGAAAGTTCTCGCATAAAAAAGAAAGCGTAAGCATTTGCCTGATGTACAACTGCCGGTAAAATTGAAAATCCAGAAAGAATTGACTGTTGGATTATACAACAGTGTGACGAGAAAGAAAATAACGACACGCCCGGTGAGCTCAACATCGAACAAGAGAAAGTCTTTGGCAGCATCCTACAAAGAACAATAACAACAATACATGATTCGTAAAAAGTGTAACACATTAAAGTAGTCAATTGTATTGATTTGTCTAATATAATTAATCATTGTTTGGATGGTAAGTGCTTGTTGTTATTGCTGCTGCTTCTGCCTGGCTACTGCTGTGGAGTTTATGGTAGACATTGTTGAACCCATCGCAACCTGTCGATTGGACATGATAAGTTGATCTAATCGATTTAACATTTTCATGACGGCAAGTGGATCAAACAAGATTGGACTTGACTACTCAATAATGACGAGAAAACATAAGCAATGGCTGAGTAGGCCGTGTTGCTAAGGTATACAGCTTTTTACTCGGAAAGAAAGCTTCTGGTATGCACCAAAGAGGTGGTTGGTAAATTTTAGATGTAGCCACATTAAACCCCAAGGCAGCAAATGCTATACTCTCCATGTATTTGAAGGGTGCGCACAATAACAAATCTCTATGCATCATTGGTGCTGTTCAGATTAAAAACAAGTGATGAAGAATAACACAAATAGATACTTTACGTATGCATACAACTAATAAATCTTACTTTGTGGTCTTGTATATTGTTGTTTTCAAAGGGAAAAACAAACAAAAATAAAAGATTCAGTACTGATATGAATACATCATTATTAAAACATTGATATTTCCTGACTTTCAGCATTCAGCTCCATTGTAAAACACATGACGCGACTATGTATTTTAAAGGGCAAGTATCGTGATGGTATTCAACCTAAGTCCTAGATGCCTGTGTATTAGTGCACCATGCAGGAAGAACCGAACTAGAATGCAAATACATTGCTAGAACCAAATAAAAATGCTTGAGTAGAATATTCTTCAGTAGGGAGGTCTTCAATCGTTCCAATATCCGAAACATAGTCAACAAATGATTGACCATACTCCAAATAAGTGTCAGTTACCAAATCTCCCTCAATACTCCCAAATGTAAGGTATCCATCACGGCCAGCAGCTACAAAGCTGTTTGATACAACAATGTAAGTTGCCTCGAGATCAATTGCAGTCCAAGATCCTTCCAAACGAGGATTGATCTCAACATTACTGAGACGATTGCCAAACCCTTGATTGGCATCAACCGTGTAACGGATACCAGAAGAGTAAGGATAGGCACCGGTGGAACCGTTATAGGGATAAGCGTCGGATGAAACGTCACCAAAAGCACTATCCAAGGCTTCTTCCAACACTTGAATAATTTGAGCTCCTGTCATTTTCAATGTCACCAAAGTGTTGGCAAATGGAAGCATTTCGAACGCTGACGCAATGGTATAATCACCGGCTTGAATATCCCTTCTACATCCACCTGCATTCTGAATGGCGATGTCAGCTTCGAAAGTTTGTGCTAAAAAGGCCTTGGCGACAACATTGCACGCCCCACCACCCTGAGCGGCGGTTATAGTGGCATCACAAATTGCACTACGACCCTGACCAGGAATACGTTCATAACAAATAGATTCGGGAACAGTTGCAATGATTTGTTGGCTTAACTCATCTGTCTGGTCTTTGTAGAATTGCAAAGCACTTAGAGTATCAGCATCCTCGTCGACAGCAACAAAGGCACCGCCAAAACCTTCCAGGTACGATACTACAGCAGCTGCATTATCTGCATCTAGTTCAGGATCAAACTTGACTGGATCAATAGGAAATACAGTTTGACCGATGCATGACAATACATTACCATCGGAATCAAACATAACATCCAATTTACCAACGCCATGACCATACTCCCAAGCTTGCACAACACAAACCGTACGGCCATCAGCCGCAGTATGGGTAGTGGGGTATTTTCCTTGAGGCATACCAATAGGTTCTAAATTATCTTCGTCTCCTAGAAGTGAATGAGAATCGCCTCCGACCACAACATCGACACCCTCAATCTCAGCCATCCATTCAATATCGTTCTGGTAACCAATGTGAGTCAATAAAACAATCTTGTTTACACCCATACCTTCGAGTTCCTTAACTTGGGTAGTGGCAGTTTCTACTTCATCTAACAAGATAGTACCCTCGTCAGGTGAGGAGGAGAACATGGTTTTGTTGCGGATGTCAATACCAATGATACCCACCTGCTCACCATTCTCAAGGGTTTTGATCGTGTAGGCTGACAAGGAGCTATCATCCTGCAAATCAAGCAAGGGCGAATCGCTTCCAGGAACAACATTGGCAGCAAGGACAGGAGTATCAGGACAGGTTGTACTTGAACGTAATTCTTTGATGAAATCAGCCAGAGAGGCATCACCACCATCAAATTCATGATTACCAAGAGCGAAAGCGTCAAAGCAGATCATGTTCATGAGGTTAGCGTCGGCCTTACCCTCGAAAAAAGTGTACATTAGAGTTCCTACAAGGGCATCCCCAGCATGAAGCTTGATGACATCATGGCCCATGTCTTTTGCTTCGGACTGAAGATTTTTGATGAGTGACACAATACGAGGGAATCCTCCGTATAAAACATCAACCTCCTCGGCGTCACCGAGAGTGCCTTCCG
>WKLE02002260.1:0-11563 GCA_014885115.2 Asterionellopsis glacialis
CTTCTTTCCGTTCCTGCCGGAGTGTTTACCAAGAGCTACTTTGCTTTCTGGGTCTTGCTCGCGATTGCCTGGGGTTTCGGAGCTGCCCTTGTCATTACTATCCTTCCTCTTAGCGAGAGCAGTGCCGAGATCGGAGATGTACTCAGTGGTATGGTCAACTATGTAACTGGTAAAAAGCCTGAGGCAGAAGAGGAAGTTGCCAAGGAGGTGGAAGAAGAAGAACCTGCAAAGGAAGCGTCAGAAGAAGAAGCCGACGCCTAAATTTCTTTTCTTTAGGTTTAATTGGTGTGCCTTGTCAAGCTTGATTTTCTTTTCTGCAAGCTTGTATTTTTATGGGCAGTGTGTTTCAACTCAATTTATGTGTGTTCTTTGGGTCAGTACGATTGTATTAACCTGATGTCAGAATTTTGTAAATGGCTAGGTCACATGGTCTTGCATTGGATCTAGTACTAAAAAAATATAGTTAGTGAATAAGTGATGTGCACCTTTTTTTTTAATTAATGATTTTAGGGAGAATTCATTGTTTACGAACATGTTTTCGGATTTGTATCACATTGGTGCAGCTCAATCTATGAAAGGTAAGCTATTAGAAAAATATGATATCAAATCACCAGGGCACATGATCATTAAATCTGGACCTCAGTTGAATAGGAAATACGAAACAAATACGTTTCTATTATTTGTTCGGATCGCTACATACTATTGCAATATATCTTTGATGAGCTGATCGATGTTTAGAACTTTGCTTCTGTGTACATAAAATTTTGTCAAGTAATTCATCTTTGATGAATCCATAATATCCCACGTTACGTATCAAGGATCGGACTTCAATTTGTGGGTCCCAATCCTTCTCCCCTACAACCGCCGAAAGGGGTAGGTAGAAGAAAACTTAGTTGGATCTTCTTCAAATTTGATTATGACCCCATGAGAAAATTCTATGCTATGCATGTTTATGTACTATATTCCTCATGTTACTATTCATTGTGTAGTAAAAATTCTCCAGCAGTAGTGGTCACAGATAGAACCCATAATTATCTACTCTATCGCTGAGTCACAGCACCAGGTAAGGACGTCACTTGAGAGGACTGTGATAACCTTTTTGTAGTTTTGCCTTTTCATGTCACCACTACTGTGGCTTCTTCCGCCCTGCTACCGTGTTTGTTCAAGTCAGGTTCGGAGCATTGAAAAAAAAATCGGAACTCTAGCTGAAAAACAACGGGAATCTTACAAACAACTATATACTCCGTTCTCACGGAAAAAAAGGAGGTATACAGATTCATCAATAAATGAAAATCTTTTCTATAACGCCTTATATTTTGTAATAACCTGGTTCATAAAAATATTATGGTGATGACTGATTTTCGAAATATGTGGCAATGTGCAAAAGAACATGAAGAGTTAGAGATGTTTAATCAGTTCATGTGTGTTTACCGTCCACCAGGGTAGCCGCCACCGCCTCCTCGCTGACCACCATACTGGTTTCCATATTGTCCCGCATAAGGGTCTCCTCCACCACGTTGTCCGGCATAGGGATCACCACCTTGTGGTGGTCCATATCCGCCGCCGCCGCCACCACCACCACCATTGGTGTACTGTTGACGAGGAGGTGGAGCACTTTGCTGCGAATGCCCGCCATGACCGCGATCGCGCTTCTGTGCCGTAAGGACACGTCGAATTCCCTCATGGACAGGTTTGAGCTGACTGAGGTTTGGAGATGAAATCTTGATAGGATTTCGTGCCACCGGCAAGATCACAATGTACTTCCATGGGTGTAGCTTGTTCTTATACTTCACCATTTGCGGCCCTTGCCAGTCATTTTGAATTCGCGCACCCTGAAGCGAAAATTGCTTAACCTTGACTGAAACAGGACGGCGGGCTTGGGTCTCGATCACAGCAATATCGTATTCAGACTTTGACCTGTACATGTTCATCATCCATGGCTGAGCAATGATGCCACCAATTACAACATACTTCGGTTTCCAGTCTTTGGCACTGTTTGGAGCTGTTGTCTCTCGTGTGTCATATTTGACCATGTGTTCTCCTTCAGCTACAACAACTTCAGTATCGGGTACATAAAAGAGAAGAGGAAGAGGTCTTGGACCTTCCTTGATAAGTCGGGATGCTTCCTTGGGATTCTTTACATCAACCCCATTGACTTTGAGAAGTACGTGTCCAAGTTCCACTCCGGCAGATCGCGCCGAAGATCCTTCGACAATAAAGGCCACAACTGGACGCTCGTCAAGGCCGTCAACAAGGGAACGATCCGTATTCAAAAAGAGGGAATCAGTAAGTTCCTGGGGTTTGAAGAACATGACACCGAGTGTCGGGGTGAAAATACGAGCATCGTACCATTCTCCACCAGGAGGAAGCTCGCCATCCTGCTTACGAATACCAGTTTCAGTGGCTGCAACAGGTTGCTCGAAGAGACCATCGCTGTTGCTAGGAGCTCCAGGAGCGGCAGCTTCTCCGGTTGAGACTGCTGCAGACGGGGCAGGACCTCCAAACATATCAGCCCAGACGGAATCATCGCCGCCAGCTGGGGCTGGAGCCGGAGCCAATGCCAAAGACTGATCGTAAGACGGAGCAACAGATGCTGGTTGAGGAGGAGCAGGCGCCGATGAAAAGACCGAAAAAGGATCACCAGCAGCTGGTTGAGGAGGAGCACCACCGTAGGGATCGGCACTAGGTGGTACAGGTGCCCCCCCCCCACCAAATGGATCGGCTGACTGTGGTGGTGGCGGAGGCTGCGATGGAGGCACCGGTGCTGGAGCCCCGAAAGGATCTGCTGCGATTGGCTGATGGCCAGTAGCAGGTGGGGCAGGTGCTGCAGGGGCGGGAGGCTGGGGCTGCGACCAAGGATCAACAGCTGCTGGTGCCGCGGGTGGCAAAGCCGGAGGTGGAGCTACAGGAGCCGCCCACGGATCGGACTGCTGCGTGGATGGAACCAATGCAGTCGTCGCATCAAAAGGAGTTGGTGCTGGTGCCGAAGGTGGCAAAGAAGGTGCACCAAAAGGATTCCCAGCAGCAGGTGCAGGAGGGTGACCGACAGGAGGAGCTCCATATGCAGGAGGCTGTCCTCCAGCAGGAGGAGGAGGCTGCTGATACATGGGTTGCTGTTGTGGTGGTTGTCCGTAACCCCCGTATCCAGCAACAGGAGGTGGTGCACCGTATCCGCCATTCGCCGGTGGCTGGTTCATAGCTGGCGGAGGTGAGTTCATGGCTGGGGTGTTCATAATGGGCTTGTTCTCCTGAGGAGGCGCTGGTGCCGGTGGCTGCTGGTATGGCGTGAATCCATTGGCAGGTGGTGCTGGAGCTCCTGGCAATGCAGCCTGTAACTCCGACCCAAACTGATCAAAGGGGTTTGACATTCTTGGATGATTTGTTGCTTGTCGTAGAACCGTACGAGATATTTCCGTGTACTTGTTCTTGCTTTGGATCGTGGGGTCACTGCTATGTCTCGAATCCAAAATTAAGCGCTACTATTACGTTGCACGCTTGCCGATAGATATAGCTTTTAGGCGTCAATGCTAAAATGCGATGGCTCAAACTTAAAATTTCAGCACAATGCGTTCAACAACGTGGAAGTCCTGACCGACGACGTTGATGAAGGTCACGATGCAAAGGATACAGCAACAGCACAGCTTTTTGTTTGTGCTGGGTCGTTGCATGCAGTGCTCTCTAGGACCTCGGTGCTGCAGTTGTCCCCTCCCTACTGGTACCGTAGGACTGCTTCCAGGAGCATAATATCATGCATGCTTTTGCCACGAGCCAGACACATACATCGAGGCTATCGTATAAAGGAGGTACAGGTACGATGAAAGCTACAGTGGGACCTACATACATCAAAAAAATAGATTTCTGTAGATATCTTCCACTGGTATGGTACCTTACCAGGTACCAGGTACACAATGAATCTGATATCGTGCCAGTACCAGATACCAGTACACAGGTACAGGTAGCATTTTTGTTCCATTCCAAATCTCCGGGTGTTTTTTGACCGTTGGGCTGCTCAACGGAAAACACATGAAAAGATTTTCATCACTATGGAAAGGCGGTTCACTACTCACATGATCCACCTGTTCGATAATCACATAATCAGTAATGAATAACTTTATAAGCCTATGAGACTGAAGCAGTCATTTATTTCCTGAAAAATTCTGAAAATTTGGTAAGAACGGTAGGAATAGG
The DNA here is from genome assembly GCA_014885115.2 of Asterionellopsis glacialis. Taxonomy (NCBI): domain Eukaryota; phylum Bacillariophyta; class Plagiogrammaphyceae; order Rhaphoneidales; family Asterionellopsidaceae; genus Asterionellopsis; species Asterionellopsis glacialis. Next base: position 4,189 of record WKLE02002260.1, read on the forward strand.
CCTCGCCCGGTCGCCCTCGAACAACCCTAATCACATACCTTGTTGGACCTACTTACTAGGGTTTGTCAAAAAAATTTCTAAAGCAGGTCGTCCACTGAAACGAGTCCACTAAAACTTGTATCTAAAATTTTAGACCAATCAAAATTAATTATCTTCTGAAATATTGAAAACACCCTTGGAAAGTGGTCTTCTAAAAATCGTTTCTAAATTTTGTTATGTGAAAATCCTTTGACACAATCTGTGCAGACCTGGATTTCTAAAAAGTGGGCCATCAACTCTGTCAAAATATAATGATGGAAAACAACTTGAATTACAAAACTATCATTTTTTTCTTCTTTTCAACAAGGATGAGATAGTTTGAATTATTGTTACTATTGCTGGTTGATTGCTGTTTGCATAAATGGCATTTTTGACAGACATGATTGTCATTGCACATACCACATTTTAAAAAAAGCTTTACTGGTGCTGTGACACTGGTGTTTCTACAAGAAGTCCTATATGATACCATGAAGAATACTAGCAGGTACATGACTTTTGATTGTGTTATTTGTTAAGCTTGTATTTAGTATCATACTGTACATAGTACTGAATTTTTGTATCTTAACTGTTTTATGGATTCTAAGTTTTGAAAGTCATATCATATTCTCTTTGTCTTCAGGCATATGCCAATATGTTTTTTATCTTTATTCTGAAGAATTTATAGATATCACATGTAGTTTGATGTAGAACTATTTGTTTACTCCATGTGGTGGTATGATTGTGACACTTACAATCAAATTTATACTAATCTAACATTGCTCTAGAAGTGTGATCTTGATCTTGTGATGTTACTGCTGCCCATTTTGATGATAACTATCCTTTAAAAAAATGATTCCATCCATTTGTTTATGTGTTTTGGTTAATAACTTATTGTAATACGATATTAGTACTTAGTTGCTGTTAAGTCAGAACTGTTGGGTGAAGTTGGTTCTTTTCACCTAGCAGTTTAAGAGATTACTAGATTGGATTATCTGTAGATGAAGAGTTGGTGTTTGTTGTAAGTGTATTTCTTCCTGAGAGCTTGGAAAAAGTCTCTGAAAGATATGACTGCATATCTCCTTGAATTTGTGGACTGCTGCTGATAACTAAAGCATTATGGATTATGGTGCTTGGTATAAAATATTGTGCAACAACAACTCACTGTACACCATTTATAAGTGGCTATCAGTGCTTTCTACTACTCTGTACTACACCATATGCATTCCAACCCATCCCATTTTATTTCTACTATTCTGTTACATTTCTCTGTCCTTTACCTCCAGAGTTAGGAAAGACAGATATTGTATAATATAGACAAGTCCAAGCTTGAAAAGAAGATGCCCCCCCCCCCAATATATGATGTTAAACTGATATAAGAAAATATCAAAATTTTATGACTGCTTATTGTGTACAGTTCACACCCACTGAAAAGAAATGCTGTGTTTCTTAGGTCAATCTTGGAATTTGGGTGTCAAATAACAAGGAGAAATTTCAAGCTTGAAAAACCTGACCATTTCTTATTTAGCACATAAAGAGTTAGGGGTTTGAAAAAAAATTGGTGCATCGAAAATGTTGGAGGGAATGTTCTGCAGCAGGCAAAATTGTGTATTTTTAATTGCTGAAATTATTTCCTAAAAGCGGTTTCACAAAAAAAAAAAATATGTCAGCAGAAAAGCCGACCCAACATCTTTTGTTTTTTTGTTCCGAAAAGTCGTAACTTCACCCCCACCTATGCACGATTTTGAGTTCCCCCATAAGTCACCCGCTAGACTGGAAGTCTTTTCGGAATTTCGGAAAGATATCTGACAAAGGGTGTGAAAAACAAGAAAAAGGAAGATCTTCCTTTCTGGGAAACAAAGAATTGCAACAAGGGAACAAGAGCAACAACCTGAAAATACAAGAAAGCCAGAAGCTACCACACATCGGCTAAAATGGAAGTTACCAAAAAGGTTTTCTATGTGAATTTAACTAGTAAGAAAGAATCTTCTATTATCTTCCGACTATTCTTTGTTGTCTTCCCCTCCCTACTCACGTTCTACTGATCTCCAACACATCGTTCCTTCCCTCATCCCTATCCCTACAGTTCTAGATGCCTCGGAAGCCATTAGACAACAGGTAGAGGAAAAAATATCCGAAAAACAATCTAAATTACCAGGACCTGCAAATTGTAAAGAAAAGGTGAGGAAGAAAATTGCTGATATCGCTGCAACAAAGGTACCTCCCGCCAAGATTGCGGAAAAGATGTCAGAGAAAATGTTGAAACTTCTTCCTTTTAAAATGAAGCAGAAGGGTATAACCGTTGTTGCGAATCGAGCATTTTTAGAGGGTCCATACTTTGTTCTGGAGCTTCAAATACAATATGTAGATGCAGTTTTATTGGCAGAAGCAAAGGATACTAGTAGTACCAACACAAATGAAGAGGAGGATGACGATGATAGTATCGCAAGTGCAGAATTGGACGCAATGATTGAAGAACAGAAGAAAGTAGACGAAGCCAAAGCTTACCAAAACAAGTTTCCTTCCGCATCTAGAGCAGACAGTTACCAAGAGGTCAACGCTGTAGTCACGGCACCCAGGACCGGGTTGGCAGGATATGTACAATGGATTTGGAATATCCTTGGGATGGCAACAAAAGAATCAATCGAGAAGAAGCATCTTCCTTTTCTAATCCAATCAAAAATTGCTGGTGGGATGGCAGAAATGTTAAAGAAAAAGATGGATGGAAAGAAAATCAAAGCAGAAACAGCAGTACTGCCAGAAGCTGAACAAGCACGATATTTCTTTGCAAATCTGAAGAAAGTCAAATCTCAAAGTTAGGAAACGTAATGTTCCTCAGAAAATGGATGCTAAGTTCTGTATTCCTTTTCAAGGTTCGACTCTTGGCGACAGGGAAAAACACTTAGGATTGTACACAGATATTGCAACAACATAAATCAAAAGATCGTTACACTATCGTATCCCCAATAAATTCCTCCCACTTCGTAATTGTACAGGAATATCCACAGATTCATTATAATCATAAGATAATTTCATATAGATTTTCCCTCCATTCCATCATCGCCTCCCCCCAACTATATATTTTTTTACTGAGAAAAATCAAGTGTTTGCTGTGTTGGTCCACCAACTGTTTGACTACGTGAGGGTGGTTTCATACCAAAGATCTTCAATCTTGGATCAGTTTCAATGTTGGAAAGATCTTGGGGTGTAATAAAGATAAATTGGCGATGTTCCATACTCTTGGCAGTTTCAATCAACGTTTTAAGAGCAATCTTGCGCGCAATAGGATCCAAAAACACATCAAATTCATCCATTACACGAAAGGGTGTCTCCAACTGCTCTCCAAGAGCCAAAAGGAGAGATAATGTCGTGAAACTCCTTTCACCTCCACTAAGGGCCTTCACATCAGCAGTCTGACTTGATTGATCCTTATTGTCCTTTTGAACAACCAAATCCAACGATCCGCTTTCATGATTGAAAGCTAATTGACCTGAACTACCCTTCTTGTTCAACATCTCATCAAAGGTTATATTGGTCATATTTACAATGAACTCACGGAATTGTCTCCAACGTTTCTGTCGATTATGAATGTCCTTGGTAAGATTGTCAATGTTGGTTCGAATACCCTCCACTGCATCTAACTTGCCTTGAAGATCATTCCTGGCACGCATATACTTTTCATAGGCAACCTCTGCATCACCCTCCACCATCTGACGGCGTTCCTTTTCTCTTAAGATTTTTTTCTTTGCCTTTTCAATCTTGAGCTGGTAAAACTCCTGACTCTTGGGAGCACAGACAGGCTCAATCTCTTCTAATTCTTCATCTGTAGGGGTTTGTGTGACATCGGGTGACATGGTCATGGTACCTCCTTCACCATCGTGTTCTGCAGCTGCAGCTTCTTCTTCACGTTTCTTCTTGTCCCACGTAAATTTTCGTGCTTTCAACAAGACATCAGCCCGACGTGCAGTTGCTTCTGCTAATTTTTCTTCCAATTCAGCAGCTACCTGTTGAAAGTGTTCAAGTTTCGCGCGTCTCTTCTCGAGAAGGTCTTGCCTTTGTGATAAATTTTGGTAGTATTCTTCCAATTCTCCCTCCGCTTGTTCTAAATCAAGTATAACCTTCTCATTACGTGTTCGTACCTCTTCCAAACGATCAGTGACAGTATAAATAGTTGGTTCGATTTCTTTAATTTCTTGTTCCAATGCCTGCTTTTGTTCTTGAAATGATTGTAAGGCTTGTTCAGCATTCGAAATATCTTCTTCATATTCGGTTGTATCAATTTCAGTATTTTCAGCTTGTTCTGCATCGGCACGCAATTCTTGAATTTGATACTCCAATTGTTGAATCTTTTTTTCCACACCGCGTGTTGTTTTTTGTGCTTGATTCCACTCAATTTTGTGTTGCTTACGCTCACGTGCAATTTCTTGTTCATGCGTACGGGCATCCTCTAATTCTTGTTTCAAGGCAGGTACCTCACCCTTCGCTTCTGCCAAGGCTGCTGTCTTATCTACACCAATCGTTTGTTTGAGTTTACGTTCATTACTAATAATTTGTTTGACACCCTTGTTGACTTGCCATAAATCACCGCGTGGAAGTGAATATGCTTTACGGATATTCCCCCCCTTGACAGCAAATTGACCATTCGAACGTTCTTCCAACAAGGAGGATTCCGAGTCATGAAAATTAGGTGCTAATGCAATTTGATCAATGTTACAAAAATCAACAAGTGCATTAAAGACAATATCATTCTCTACGGACAAGGCACTAGCCACAGTTTCAATACCCGAGACAGGTGGTGAAGGCACATTGAAACGATCACAAACGTTCACCTTGTATACATTACATTCACGTGCTGTACAGCCAGCATTTTTACGAATGTTCATAAAGGTAGCACGATCCTGTGGATTCGTCACAATGAATCTGTCCAAGGTGGACATACCCCCTACAGCAAGTTCAGCTAATGGTGCATACTGATCCTTACCAGGTGCAACCTTAATATAATGACCAATAGGGCCAATGACAGGACCTTTGAATTTACGTTGTTTTTGGAATTTTTGAACCATGGCATACACCTTACCGACACGCTGTCCAAACATGGCCATAGAATTCCCACCTGATGCATCGGATAGTTCTCGAATCTTGTGATTGACTGCCATTAAGGCACGTTCCGCGCGTGACGTCGTTTCCTTGGCTTGATGGAGGGGAGTTTCCATTTCTTCATACTTTTGGCATGAGGTACTTGATGTTTGTTTCAATTGTGGAAGTTTAGCACGTTCCTCTTCCAGTTCTTTTTCTGCATTTTGAAGCAGTTCTGTGCATCTGGCCATTTCAGATTCAGCGTTCCCTGCTGCTCTCATAATTTCTTCACGTGCCTCTTGAAGTTGTCGTTTGGCAGCTTGAAGACGTTCTGTGGGATGTTTTTGGAAAAAAAAATCAAAAACACATGCGGTAGTTTTATTTGAGTCAAAAACAAGAGAGGAGACAAGATTACAATTTATATCGATTGTTCCTACAAAAAAGTATAGTGTACTGTCCTTAAATGCCATTTACTTACCAGAAGCTCTGGATTGTTCCGTTTCCAACTGTTGCAATTCTCTTCGTTTGGCCTTGAGAGGTGCTTGAGTACGTTTCAATTCTGTTTCCAAGGAAGTTTTTTCACGTGCCGCGGAATTGGCTTCTTCTGTCAATTCTTGCATCTTGGTTTTTAATTCGTCTTCGTGCGCATCATCTTGTGAGGCTGCTTCTTCTGCCTTGGCAACATCTTGTTTTTTCTTTTCTAATTTTTCCGCATTTCTTTGTATTTTAGTTTCAATAGTTATGACGTCATCATTTTCATCCTTATACATGGCCCATGCCAAATCGAGGCGGCAATCCTGTAACTTATCTTCTAATTTTTGCAATTCTTGAAATTGTTCCCATTCGTGTTTCAATTGTCTGACATTTTCGACAGACCCTGCCATGTTACGTTGTAATCGTTCTTCCTTGTCACGCAAGTCATGTATGTTTTCAATGGCACTGGCATAACTGCGATCAATACGTTCTAATTCAGTTGCCTTCATGAAAAAATTGTACTTGTCTTGTGGTTTCCCCGTCAAAAATTTCTTCGCCTCTTCTTGATCCAAGACAGCTACTGGATTTTCAACTTGAATATTAAGTTGGTCCAACATGGCATCCAAATCTTTTTTCGATCTTGATTGTTCCTTCATGTTGGAATCCAAAAGTTTATATCCGTTGTATCCACCATGTAAGGATATAGAACGTTCAACTGTAATGGTATCACCGTATGTATCATGTTGGAATCCGTCCTCACCCTTATTGAGCAACGTGACACGCACCTTGGCACCGGAGATGTTTTGAGCCGTCGATTCCTTACGGACTAATTCTTTTAAATTACGGGCACGATGTGTACGTCGTGCACCAGCACCTAAACAAATTTGAATGGCAGCCAAAACAGCGGATTTACCAGATCCATTTTGGCCGTGAATGAAATTCACATTACGACACAAGTCGACTGTCAATTTACGATGACACATAAAGTTTTCCACGTAAACACGTTGAATCACACCTGCTTCGGGTGGTTTACCCGGTGCATTTTTGACACGTCCTGCCAATGGTGATTGCGGTGCCATGCGCTCTTCCTCCTCTTGCGCAGTAGCAGTAGCATCTGGTGCCATTTCTTCATCTTGAGCTGTTGTAGCTTCTGCTTGTACTTCTTCCTCATCATCATCCTCAACAACACGTTGACGAGAGGAAGCTGGTGATTCTTCTTCTTCACCGCCAGCGCCTTCCGAAGAACGACGCTTACGTCGACCACGTGGTGCCATGTTCTACTAATGGTCTGTGTCCAATATTTTCTTGGAACGAGTCCACAGCAGCAAGACAGTCCGAATCAACGGAAAAACTCTCAAGTAGCAGAGGTTTTAATGATTACAACAACAACAATAAAAAGAGGAAGAATCACTTTGTTCTTGCTGATTCCTTTCTGTATCTAGCTGTCGAATACAAGGCCACACACAAATACAAATAATAGTATGTAGTCGTTAGTTTTGGGTCTGCAAGTAAACCTCAAAAGAAAAGTAAGTAATGATGGATGGGCTTTCCAATGGAAAAGTGGAAAAGTTGCGGCAATTTTGCCTCTTTCCATCTCGCTCGCGAGATTTTTTTTTGGCGCGGCGGGGGGAAAACAAAAAAGAATCGAAGAAAACGAAAGATGCGCATATGCGCGATTTGGTCGTGCAGAAGGGATAGATAATGTGAACAAATCCGGGTTGCAGATGATACTGTCTGTAACTGCACCTGGTAGGCTATCGGAGATAGCCAGCTGTGTTCCTTGCTGTCCAGGTTGCTTCTGTTTTTGAGT